>MDYQ01000256.1:0-36439 GCA_003024175.1 Planoprotostelium fungivorum | reverse complement strand
GAAGAGTGAGTAGTTGTGAATTTACACCTTGAAATTGAGGTCGACAACGGATGTGTTGAGGGGAATAGAAGGCAATGGACAGATGCTCCGTAACATTAGTAATTCTACCGATCGCGTTGTGATGTTCTTTCGGAAGTCTAGCACGTTGAAGTCAGTGACATTGATAAGGTGAACTTGCAAACTGGCTTTGTACTTAAGACGGTCACACAGATCCATTGGTATCTGATTACGTCTTGTCAACATTCAACGTTCTTACGGGTCCATCATAGACGATCGTCACCTGCGCTGTTGGACTGAAATTCTTCTTCTTTCTCTTGCCGCTTGTGTTGGACATCGCAACAGCTAGCATATCAGGATCAACAGCCAATCTCTGAGGGCACCTTGACAAGAGCTGTTCGTGTGCTACCTCCGATATCTGTATCAATTCCACTGGTCTCTCATGCGCCCTGTTCTCTTCTGTCTTCATTACGATGGTGCTGTATTCCTATGTCCTTGTGTCGCTGTGGAAGCAAAGGAAATATTCTCCTTCGTAGAGGATATAACTCTGAGCGCGTCGGTGCCGTAGGCTTATATCTTTCGGATAAATCTTCCAATGGTCCTCTCATTTATTCCTTTTTCTCCGTCACAGGCTCGTCTGCCACCGTATCTCTGTCTAAAGACATTCTAAATGACAATATATCGTGGCTTTGAGGCGATTCGGAGCCGGTTGCCGCTGAAAAACCGATCTGGAGAAGAGATCAGCTGACGCGACATCGAAAGATGGAGATATATGAAAACGCACCCAGGCCTTCCCATCGTCTCTCCCATCTTGTCCTCGAATGAGACTCTGCATGATGAGCTTACAACGGACTAGAGGGGTGCTGAGATCGTCGATGAAAACATAGAGGTTCCTGGATCATCAGAAGTGATTCAAACGTCTCGGATCGATCGGATCTCACCCTTGGTAATGTAAAACTCTGGCCGTGTGAACTGCTCCATCGTTCAGATTGCATGGAAGCTCATTGGTGTATCCTCTAGCGTGGAGTGGTTGGTGTGCGTTTCTGTAAAAGATGATCCATCGTCCATCACGATGGTGTTCGTGTCACCTCATCTGAACGAGAAGGTGGTTTCCCGGCTTCCTGTGGTTGACTCCGTCTTGTGTGTTGAACTCTACGGCAACACAACTCGTGATGCCTCCATATCCCAACTCCCTGCCACCTCTTCCGACCACATCATCACCCATGTTCTGAATGACGAAAGCGAAACCTGTCTCGTTCAGACATCGCATCATCGCAATGTGCATGTGCACCTTCTGAACCGATGAAGGCAGTGTTTCGGATTTGGAAGGTGAAAACGCAGTCCCAGTCGTTACAGACGTTGAACTTTTTCTTGAACCAGACGGAGCCTCTGTTGTTCGTGTCGTTGTTGGTCAAGCGAACGCGGCTGATGAGAAAACTGGCGTCGCCACACAGATTCATGTCTTCGATGATGTGATCACTGAAGTTCTTTCTCTCCACCTGAAATGAAGGTGAGGGGATGATGGTGCAATGACCATGGCGATCATCGATGATGCTCTTCATGAGGTAATGAAAAGAATCATGATGATGATGGACGATCGCGATGAAGCGTGTTGTAGATATCACAATAATGCGGAAGATATAGACATGACAGTGATGTGAGACCGACCTCGTACAACACTCTGGGTAATGACACGAGAACTCTCTTCGGGATCCCCAACTTGTGAGTGCCCAGCTTGACTGCGACCCTCCTGAACCATCCGACCGATTTCCTGCCGTAAATCAGCTCCATCTACAGCGTTGTAGACCGACATGATCTGATCGAGGTCGATATCTGAAGGCGGCTTGTGTAGTCTCTCGTGAAGACTCTCATACATGCTTCCCAGGGGGCCCACAAAGTAAAGTGGTCCCTGCTTACCTCGGTACACTTGACCCAACACCTGGCGTTGCATTGGAATGAAATTTTGAATTTTCCAGTCACGTACCTCTTCGATGAAACCACTCATGTCATCTCGGTCTTGCTTTCTGGCGCCTTCTCCCTGACTTTTCCAAGAGAGTCCTTGAGTTCCCACCATATCTACCTGTTTGAAATTTGAATTCGGGGTGGAAAAATTCGAGAAAAAATCACTTGAGCGATCCACGAATTTTTCTCCAGGTCCGTTGTAGATGGATCGCGGCTGTTGAGGGGTGACCCAAACGGCCAGATGACCCCGGGGGAGTAAGCGCTTCCGTGTTTTACCTTCGGAGCCAATTTCATGTTCGTGATGGACTGTCGTGTCGTTCAGCATCACCACGATCATGATCGCATCTTCCTTCACCTTGTTGTTCAATTGAAGAGACATCCTCTGTATCTCGTATCTACCTCTTCATCAGCTCATCCACATCATCGCGAAGACGATCATCCATCTCTCGATCGTCATCATCACCTCTGCCAATTTCTCCACTGTCTCCCTGCACTCTCTTGTCTCTTCTTATCCTCCCAAAAATATCTCGCCGTGGCTAGATCTTCCGCCCTCTGTTTCTGTTTCTGTTCGTACGTTCTCAACGGCATCTCGTGTCTAATCTTGACGGACTCGTGGACGTTGATCTTTCCACTCCTCGGCATCTTTACCAGCCTGCCTCTTCCAAAATTAAACGAACTGAAAGTCTTGTAAGTGTCTCGTGTGTGATAATATTGTAGATGTGATGTTCCAATTCGATCGTATTTCCATTATTTGTTACATGAGAAAAGTGAAAGATTTCAAAGCTTTCCTTCGTCAATACATCGAAATCGAGTGTTTCAGTAGTAACTGAGATAAATTCATGAGAGGAAGGATAGTTCACCAGACTTCGAAGAACCACCACAGCCAGCTCCTCCACTGCCATCCCACTCTCAGCTCGTTGTGACACAGATCCAATGCATCCAACGCATCCATCCTGTCCGATTTCTCCTTGTCCAGTCTCAATCTCCCCGCGCTGTCCGTCTGCACAGGAATGTGGTACTGAGATAATTTTCCTTCGTCAAAGAGGAGATCTGTGTCGTTCTCTGTACACTCGCCGATCATCCACCTGTGGATGTCAGATGAAATTGGGACCCGTCAGATGAAATTGGGACTCGGTATCACCTTAAAGGGATGTAAGATAAGGAGTGACGGTCCCAATCTGGAGTGCAACTGCCTCCAACGTCACCATGGTTACCAGCGAACCAAACCTACACATCATCGTCATCATCTTCATCCATCATCTTCATCATCTTCATCATCAGAGGATCATCACCTCGAGAGCATCTGTCTTTCTCTGCACTTTCAATGCCATCAACGGCTTCATCCCTTCTTCCTTCGCATCCGATCCCCTCTCCCTCTGCACCGGCCTCCACCCAACGTAATACAATCCTAGAGTCGACATCCTCTTTAGCGTATCGATGGCACGACTCAGCACGGTCTCCTTGTTCTGTCCCAGCGTCGTGTCCCACAGGAGGGGCTGGAATTTGACTCTCCTCTCGTCTAATGATATGGCGTGGCGGAAGACTCTGACGCTGGGATTGCTCTCGGTCCACTTTAAGATGTGAGGTCGAAATAGACCCACGCTGGCGACGGTGTCCCTGTAGGTGTCACGTGATGTGTGATGACGAGCGATGAATGATGATAAGTGATGATGTGTGATGTGAGACGACGTGATGCCGTGGTGTGATGACGTCACTCACCACACTCCAAGGAATTGGATGTCAACTTGGGATGAAAATGATCGCTTGTAATCGTCACACTTGACGTCGTCTGTCTTGTACAACTTGTATGCGTATGGAATGTGTTCCGTGTTATTCGCAGGTAAGACACCGCACTGTCTCCCTTCAGTCGATCTTCTTCCATCTCCTCACCTTATGAATAAATCCAGCTAAAGCCCTAGCTGTGTAAGCCCCGCGAGAGAAACCAAAGATACAAATCTTGTCTCCCGCCTTGTGACGTTGGCAGATGAATTTGTAGCCGTCCATCACGTGTTGATCGAGGTACCAGGCCACACCCTCGTCTACCTGCGAGAGAGTCAGTTTCGTGTCGGAATTTCGGTTCAACCTTCTCGGCCACGGCGTGTCCGACGCCAGACCAGAGGCCGTAAGTCCCAATTCCGGTCTGAAATTTCGTCAGGATTTCGACGGAATCCACGAGTGTCACCTGATAGTACGTCTCTTGATAATCAGGAGCGTCTTTTCTCAGGCAGGCGAGCAATTTGATCACGTTCGTATTCTGATGACATTCAGTGACAACCTCCTTCTCAATTGAAACGAGACACGAACGCCCACCGAATTATTAAAGAGGTTTGAAGTCCCATCGAAACACAAGACGAGCGTTCTAGATCGTATGGGCCGCAGGACACCATTGTCGTTCCAGATATATTGGTCTAAGAGGATCTCTTGTGGATGTTGGTCTTGTCCTTCTCTCTTGTTGGGAAATCGAAGGTAATACGTGGAACCTGATGAGAGTCACGTGCGTTCACGAATGGAGGACGGGTGATGATGATGATCGGGAGACGATGGATCACCTGGTCTCTCCTGTTTGAAGGGTGGAGTGCACATCTGTGGTGTCTCGTCTAATACTTCGAAGTGATCGCTCTCGATTTTCTTTAATAGTTGTACGACGTCGACCTCATTATCAGCCAGTTGTGCCAATTTGATGCCCGATCTGTGATGTGATTAGAGATCGAGCTGACAGCGAGCGTCGTGTCTTACCTTCCGGAGAAGTAGGAGAAGTCTCTCAGACCCCAAATGAGATTGCCATCGACGATACCAATGTGTTGGTCCAAATTTAAGATCGAAGGTTTCACCTGCACGATTGAACGTTGAAATCATCGATGGATGTTTCTTCCACTGAAAATCATGGATGGAAGATTGTGTGGAAGCTGATCCCCACCTCTTCGGAGTTTGGAACTTGACAGTCCGCATAGAGCCATAGATCGTTGAAGAAATGGAAACGAAAGAGCCTGACATTCGTGCAGCTCTCAGAGAAAGGGATGTGCATGGCCTCCACCTGCTCTCAATTCACAAGCTGACAGGTCACCTCTTTGTGGACGTGGATGTGTATGTTCGTTTGTGATGATGAGTTTTCCAGTGTTCAACAAACCGAGATTTTTAGAAATTACGTTTTCATCATTCCCGGCACTGCCGTGTGCAACACAGACACCATGCACGCTGTAATTAGAGTCACAGTCGTGGAGGAAGATACGCATCTCTTGATTTCTTTCCTGTCGACAGATGGCTCTTCAACTAGATTTTCCTCAGCAACACATCCTTCGAATGTCTGTCTGTATCACTTACGCACCATCGTCATGTGACTTGTTTCGAAGACGAGTTGAAATCAAACACCGCCATAATCCACTCTTTCACATCTTCTCATCCTCCATCCGTTTAGACATCGACATCATCCATGTTCGTGTCCACATCTAGTAACAACAACACCAACAAGAGATTGTCTTTATCCCTTACGCCATGGTCTCCTGCGTCATACCTGCCTCACTCTGCGCCAGTGTCATCTTCTGAACGGTCTCTTCAAACTTCTGCCATTCATCGTTGTGCGGTGTCGTGTTCTATGTCTCATCAGCCTCATCTTCTCCACCTGTATCTCTATCTCACCTCTCCCACGTCGTAGAGGTAGAGGTGACCTCTGGAATCACCCGTGATGATCTTCTTACCATCTGCAGACCAAACTAATTTAGACAGTGCGTGTGATGACACGTTCGTCTTAATGGTCGGAACGTCCACCTGATCATCATCAGCATCACATCCACATCACGTCCATCATGTCATCATCGTCACCTCTTCGTTGAGATTCCACAAGTCTAAAGAGCCCGTTCCTGCCGCTGTTGCGAACACGGCGGGGTGTGTGGGGCACCACTCGACATCATAGAGATAGTCGCTGGCGTCTTCAAAGGAGTAGACAGCCTGCTGGTTGTTCTACCGGTCCGTTCAGCGAACGAACGAGGTCACGTGACCCACCTTGGCGTTCCACAACTTGCACGTCCAATCTGTCGACGTCGACAGAAAAAGATGAGAAAAGTTAATGGAGCCGCCGGAGGGGTGGAAGCTGGTGGAAGTGATGGGTCCCCTGTGGCCTTCGAACCTGGAGACGTAAGTCGAGTCGAAATTTCATCGAGATCTACCTGTCGTTTACGCCTGATTTCGCACCGTGACGGAAGCACTGGTAGACGACTCCCTCTTCGCTTCCGGCGTAGAACTCGTTGACCTGCGTTGTAGATTGAGAATAAAATCGAACGAAATAAAGATGAAATACCTCCGAATTAGGGAAAGACATGGCAGTGACTGCAACCGGGGCAGCTGTCGCGACAACTTTGCTCGCCTTGTTGTGCAGTTCCAACACCTTTTTCCTTCAGAATCTTCACAGAAATTTCACAGAAATCTCGCAGAAATCTCCGAGATCTAAATATAGCTCACCTCCTGGGGTTGGTACAAATTATCCAGCGACCATACGCACACTTTACCATCCGTAGACGCCGACACCAGCGAGTGTGCGTTCGTCGTTCCCACGACATCCATACAGTACACTACCCTCCGTCAATCTACAACCAGCCACTCTGGCCCTCACCCGGGTGAGTGTGTCCCACGGACGACAGAGGAGTCTGCTGCACCGGCGTGGACTTGGCTCTGATGTCCCACATGACGATCTGACCGCTGTATGTACCACCCACGACCAGCGTGGGGGAGAAGGGTGAGAAGAAGGCAGATGTGACGGGAGACTGACACGTGAAGCGATACTCCGGTCTCTGTAGAGTGTTCTGCAGGGACCAGAGGAGGACGACACCGTCGGGGTCGGTGCTGCTCTCTTCGTTCATCGAGTAGGCGGCGACAATGAGGTCGTTGTGCTGATGATCGTGATGAGAAGAGGTCATCGTCATGATGATGGAGGGTGATCATGATGATGAGAGGAGGTCATGTTCATGAGACTCACCTTGTTGCTCCATGCGATGTCAGTGATGGCTCTGTGCTTCGACCATCTCTCATCAAAGTACTTGTTCACCAATCTGACTTCTCCTTTTCTTCCTCCACTGTACGTCCGTCAGCCGTGAAGACATCTTACTCTCACCTCTCTTCTTTACCGTCGGTCATGGCGTAATCCACCATGATATCGTACTTGCTCTCGACATAGATAGCCCTCTCTACCAGCTTGCTGCTGTGTTGGAGGAAATTTCCGAAACTTTTATCAGAGTACAGGGCCTCCCTCTCGCTCTCTGAAATTTCTGCAGAAAGTGAGAAGAAATTTCTTGGAAAAGAGGAGGAAATTTCGAGAAAATTCACCTCGAAGTTGAGGTGGAGGTGGTTCTTGTGAAGTTTGACCGTCTGTGGGTTCGTCTTCTCTTGTCTCCTTGGTTGGGTCAGTCGCGTGGACACGTGCTGTACGTCTCACCTCGGTTGTGCTCTGTGAGATCGTCTTTGTGATCTGATCCGTCTTCTCTTCTTCTTCTTTGTCGAAACCGCTCTCCGTGGTCTGTGTGGATTTACCGTAGACTTCGACTACCTGAGTTCGTGTCAGATGATGGTCGTAAGATGAAGACATAAATGTAGATGGGATGTTGACTAAACCCAAGTCAAGTCACCTTGGGAGGAATGTCTATGACGGACACCGATAATTGAAGAGTCAAATTTGGACGCCTCCTAGATATGGAGATCAATTATCGAACGAGAACGTCCACGTGAAATACCTCTGAGGAACGGAGACGGGAGAGACGACTGATTTCGTTTCCGTCTCTGCGGTGCTCGATGGTTTTGTCTGTTCAATATCACTCAGTCGAGCATCTTCCATCGAGTAGCCACGCACCTCAGGAACAGAAGTAGTTGCAGCGACGTTAGGAATCAATTTGTTACTAGTCAGATTGGTCAATAGATCATCGACAGTCGAGCTGGATTGTATGAGATCAACCACATTCTCTTGTTTGGTTTCTGAAGGTCCATCGCTGACTCCCTGAAGACCGATTCAGCCCCATTAGAGCGTGAATGATTTTAAAAATGAGATGATATAGGTTACCTTTCCCTTATTCTTTCGATATTCAGCTAACTTCTGCTTCTTCTTTTCTAACTCCTCTTGTCTAGCTTTCCGATCCATGTTGCACGAGAGAAATAATACGATCTAATGATTCGCGTTTTATCCGTTGTAGAACATGTGTGTACACTTAAGACGTGTCAACACCGGTGCTCAAGGCCCAGAGAGTGCAGCCACCGATGCCTCTATTCACTTCGACCTCGGGTGGCCTCTGATCCTGCCATTCACATCCACGCGATTTGGTCAGAAACAGATTCGGGTGATCTCGTCTACAACTCTGACACTCGCAGCGCACATCAAAACTCCCCGCATCGTCACTCCATCATGTCTTACTCTTACAAGCAAGTAGGTCAACCCGAGACCCTCGAGTACCGTGTATTCTTACGTGAGCTCGATTTGCATCTTCAGCCTCTCTGATCCTCTTTAGATAAGGATGGCGTCCCCGTCTCACCCTTCCACGATGTTCCCCTCCACGCCGGACAAGGAGTCTTCAACATGTTGGTCGAGATCCCAAGAGGAACTCAGCCCAAATTGGAGATCTCGAAGGAGGAGTACCTCAACCCCATCAAGCAGGATGTGAAGGTGACAGCGCTTCATGTGAATCTGGACGATGCTGAAGAGAAACAGAACGGAAAGCTTCGCAACGTTGCTTACAAGTACCCATTCAACTACGGTGCATTCCCCCAGACATGGGAGAACCCTTCTTTCGTTCACCCAGACACCCAAGCTAAGGGTAGGACTTGAATAATACACTCATTCTCATTCTGAAACAGGAGACAACGATCCAGTTGACGTTGTGGACATCTCTGAGAGCCTCGGCAAGACCGGAGAGATCCGTCAAGTCAAGGTGCACCACCACTCATCCGATCCACATCTCCCCAATTCACCTCTCTCCATTTCACATCACACGTCTGAACTCCTCTAGGTCCTCGGAACTTACGCCATGATCGACGAGGGAGAGACCGACTGGAAGATTGTCGTCATCGAAGTCAACGATCCCAACGCCTCCAAGATCAACGGTGCATCATCATCTCTTCACCACCTCCATCTCAGCGTCCGTCCATCCAGACGTCTTCCATCTCATCGTCCATCACATGCATGTGCTGATGGACATGTACAGAGCACAGCGACATCGAGAAGGTCCTGCCCGGAAAATTGAAGGAAGTCTTTGAATTCCTCCGTGACTACAAGGTACCCGACGGAAAGCCACAGAACACCTTCGCCTTCAACAACGAGCTGAAGGACAAGGTACGTCCTCTCATCCTCTTCATCCCGATCCTTCATCTTGTCATCTGATCGTGTCCATCAGGCCTTCGCTCTTCAGGTCGTAGAGGAGACTTACCACGAGTGGAAGGATCTCATCTCTGGAAAGATAACTGGAAAGATCTCTCTGTGAGTTGGAGATGACGTCATCTCGTGACGATCTGATGATGGACAGGCAAAACACACAAGTGACAGACTCTCCCTTCAAGGTATCGGCAGAGGAAGCCAAGTCCAAGGCCAACCTCTAAATGAATCCTGTTGAATAGATTCACATGTTCTCAAGCGTGTCATCGTCACTTTGAACGTGTGCTCTACTTATCTCGACCCCCTCGTGCGTGTGAAATCCGGACATTCAAGACACCTGCTCTACTTCTTTTGGAAAGAGGAGCTCCTCTGTCGTGAGAGAGAAGAAACAAGAGCAAGGAGGGTGCTGGGCCTTCCGTGCCTGTGGACCGGTCTGTTTCTCTGACGGTGAAGGTGAATTGACTCATGTTGCATTTTGTGGATCGTGATGATGACTGTCGTGCAGGGCACGCCTGTGGATGCGTCTCCTGTGGATAAATCGAGTCATCTCTCCAGCGTGCTGTACTACTAAGGTGTAACTATAAATTACGATATGGCTGGATTCATGTCTGTATTGTCGATCCGACGTTATTCTTTGTTGAGAGGAGAGACCACAAGCCGAGGGAAGTGTACCTATGGCCCTGCCCCCACCATTACGTCTCTTACTCAACGGGACCCGTTGCTGCCGTGAATATCGTGAGAATTCACGAGAATTCACCACCGTGTATGACGAAGGAGGAATGTTTTGGTTTGTCGGGTCTTAGTGTGAGGTCGCGAATAATCGGCAAGACGACATGCATCACGAACAGAAGATGGAAGAGTTTCTTGGCTGGGACGTGGTACGACACATCTTCTCTATCCTCTTCCGAGACCTCTACAACTCCGACTCTGCGGATAATCAGCAAGCACTGCAAGCGTTTGGCGTCTGTCAGCAAGTCTCTCGACGCTGGAGGGAAGAGTGCCAACCGTGGTTCGACCCCATCCGTTTAGAATACCGGCCCTTCTGGAACACATACAACAGATGTAATCACCCAGTACACCGCAAGTTTCTTCAACGGCTTTCAGCATACCGTCCTCCATTCGACAATGGTTTCTTGGGTTTGCTCAGGGCAAATGCCACAGGAGAGATCGAACAAGACAAGTTTGTCCTCGAACTCTTAGAGAACATCTTGGATACATCACCAGATCTCCTAGGCTCTCGATCAGATGAAAGAGGTGAGCTTCCAATCTGCATTTCCATCTGATCCGTCTTAGATCGCCGTTTCTTCGCCAACATCATTATCCACAGAGGGAACATACAAGACGTCCGTCAATTCATGTCCTCCACATCGCCTCTCCCTCTTGCCGTCTGGTTCCAACTCACCGTCTCAGCAGATTCCCAGGAGGTATTGGCCCACCTGCTGGAAGAAAATGATCGTAAACTGCTTCATTGGCATATCTCTGATGAGCTACGACGAATGATTCTCCATTCCAAGTGCAGCATTCATCCATCCTGGCTGATCGCTGCTATCGACGAGAGAGACATCGAGATGATCCGAACCATCGTACCCCGCACGAAGGTGAGAGCGATTCGGAGCTCAAGTCTTAAGAGAGCAGCTAATCGGCCACATCTTCCAACAATTCTTGGCATTCTCTCACCACAATGAATTTATTATTCGTCTTCCAGGACTCTGCGAGCGTAAATGCAGAGGGAATTCTATCGAGTGGAAGGACCTCATGCAATGGGAGTGCGTCGAGCCCCTCATTAGAGAGGGATACACCGGACCGTGTCACGAGAAGTTCCTTTTAGAGGCAGTGAAGATGAACCGAGCAGATCTGGTGGACATCGTGCTCCGTCAGAAACATTTTTATTCGAGAGGAGAAACGACAGAGACGGTCCTGACGGCCATCCGATCAGCTTCCGCGGACATCATCGACACGATCTGCCGATCCGTTCAGATCGATCTGTCTTTCGATCGAGAGCAACTGCAAGAAGCGATGAGGCAATGTCATCCCGAGCTACTCGAGCTGGTGGACGTGGGAGTCCACATCCATTGGCCGGAAGATGCACCACAGATGGACGAACTCATCGGCCGAAAGGCGATGATGGAGATCACCTTGGCCACCATCAGAGGTGTGCGATCGGCAGTTACGGATCCTTATCGCTCCGAGAGCCACAAGAGAGTCCTGCGAGATTACGCAACCTTCCGTCTGGTCTGTCGTCGCTGGGCGAGAGAGCTCGAGATCCAATTGGGCCTATCGTACCTCACAACCGAACCTTTCTACATCACCTATCAGAACTGCGATCATCCGGGTCACCGAAATTTCCTCTTACGTATCCTGCGTCAGCCGAACGTGACATTTGAGCGAGACGTGTACGAACACATGAGATGGACTAAACCATCGAGAGAGAGGGACCTCTTCAATGCCGAATGGATGTGGGACATCATCAGAGGACACCTCACGACATCCACCATACCATCACACCGTGAGCGAATCTTGGCAAACCAACGACTGAAGAGGAGACAGTGTGCCTCTCCTTTGCACAGTCCATTATTCATATAGAAGAATTGCAATTGTTGCGGGAGATCTTAGCTGCAAAGTTTGACTTCCTCTCCGAGCGGAAGTGGATGAAGTTGGCTCTCGTCTCAGTCAAGATGATTACCTATCTGGCTGAGCGATATTCTGAGCATCTGGAAGAAGTTTTTCACGTGGGTGGACAAGATGAAGCGTATTTGGACTCGGTCTTAGTATTGGCGCGCAGATATCCCGCCCTCAGACGAAGGTGTGTACAGTCTATTCTCGTGTCATTCATTCATCATCACACTACTCATCGTGTCACTGTCATGGATAACGATCATAGAGCATCGTTTCACTTGATGGGATGGAATAGACCCGTTTGCTTCGAATTTGTCAACTGCAAAGACGAGAGGTGGATGAAAGACATCATCACCCCTGTCATCCAGCAGAACGTCAGGGGAATGAACTCGGACATGAGAGAGAAAGTGCTGAGCCCTGAGGTACTATCCCTGTGTCACTCCTTTTACTACTTCTTCACGGCGATCGAAGCTGATTTCCATGATTTGGCCGTGCAGATTGCTCCTCACTTGCAGGTGAGATCGACATCGTTGATGTCGTTCATCTTCTGACCAGAAGACAGCTGTCGGTCGAACTCTTGGTCAGCTTACTCACTCCACCGAGGAGGATCCGGTCTGCCAGCTCTGATGTCATCGTGTTGACGAAAAACTTCAGCCTTTTAGACATCGCCGACTGGGGATGCATCGATCTGCTGGGATCCATTATCAAAGAAGGCGCCAAGACAGAGTTCAACAACAGCATTCTGCATGCTGTAGTCAGATCAGGTAGAATTGATCTACTGCGCCTGATGGAAAGGAAGATGTGGTTTAGCTCGGGAGAGAAGAACGAAGCCCTGTTGGAGGCGATCAGAGGGCGTAAGGAGGAGGTGGTAGAGATACTGTGCAGATCGAAGAAGATTAATCTATCTGTCAATCGTGAGGAGCTGGTGCAGGCGGCGTTGTCTCAAGAGAAAGAAAGGATCATCGAATCAGTGATCAGCCGAGAGAAGAATAAATGTAACATCATGTATAGATTCATTGCATACAGAGAAAGACGATGAATAACATAGCAACACATACAACTTAAATTAAGTTGTGACGATAAGACACGGCGAAGTATTTCGTAAAATCGTTTACTCAATCATTACCTATGAAGTTGACTTCATGCCTTCGTTTACATTTCCTCACCAGAGATCAATCTTCCCAGTGCGGCATCGTCACCTCCGGTGATACTTCCGTACACTTGCAACGTCGTGTTACCTGTACAGCTTAGCCCACGAAAATCCATCTACAACGAACCTCGAGTGATGTTGGCATCGTTGGCGAACAGTACACCGAGTGATACGTTCTCGTAGATGAGATCCATAATGAGATCTCCGATGTTGTAGATCTCCACGTAAGAATTCTCTATGATATCCACTTTCTACTTCATGTCAGCTCTGTCGGTTCATCTACAACTCACCAGATCCACGTTCTCTCAACTTCACAACTGCTCCAGGGTGAAGTTGAGAGAACGCTCCGCTTGGTTACTGATCGAGGGTAAAAAGTCCCCGGGAACGATGATCTCGGCCGCCTGTGGTCACATTTCAATTTTTGAATTTCAACGAATAAACTCACTGCAACACTATCGACCAAGAGAACTGAATGAGAATCTAGTCCGCGGGAGAGAAGGACGATGACAGTGACGATGTGAAATCTTCGTCGATATTGATGTGAAATAGCTCAATTCTTCTTCCGAATTCTTCTTCCGAATTCTACTTCACAGAAAAGATGAAAGGGATAAATACGAGGGAGTAGGGATGTCCCCCCACCATTACCTGAGAATTCCGTCAGCAGACGCATGCGATGCATTACTGCGGTGATTCTAGACTGGTGAAGGATGAAATTTCAGATGACCGGACGCTGACGATCACAGACAATCTTCATCGATGGCATTTTGTCCCTGTGTCTGATCGACTCGTGAGTTGACCTGTAAAGCAGTGTTCGTTGTCACTCACTTTGACCAGGCTTCTATTCGGTGTAGCTTGCACCGCCCTTGTGATCATTTCCATCCACAGATACGTCAACATCAGACACATCAATCGCAGAACGATACCTCATCACAAGTGGCAAGTTGTTAAGGTAAGGCAGCGTCTGTTGTGTCGTTGATGATTTCAGATCGCCGCGATCATTCTCCTGATATCCTTGCACATCTCACACGGTGTTCTTCTCATCACATCACGAACTTCAGACCTCTACAAGATATATTCTGACTTTTACATCGCTGCATCCTGGGTAGTAAAACCGTCTATATGTCTATACTGAAGCACTTAGATCTTATTTATCACGATCATCACCGCCGAATACGAACGAGGACTAGAGAATGGTACGTTCGTTTGTGTATACCTGTTAGCCATCTTCATGTTGTACTGCATCCAGCTACAAGCCATCCTGGCCTGGTTTCGAAGGGTGACATCACACGGCCCAGCTCTTTGTTGACAGCCATCACAGGGCAGAGATGATGAAGATCACATCTTCGATCTGGTCATCGCGGCCGCATGCACCTTCTTCTCGGGGGTTCTGGCCATTCTCGCTACCTTCTTCAACGAGAAGCCAGAGACAGGATACACTGAGATTGTGAATGAGCAGCATCATTCATCACCCGAAGACACAGAGAACACGTCAGAGGTGAGATGGAAGAGTCAAGTGAAAGTTGACGTGGTTATTTTTCAGAGAGAAGTGGTCTTGGAGAGTAATGTGTTGCATCGGCTCTTGTTCACATACATAAATCCTCTGTTAGACCTGGGGAGGAAGAGGGCACTTCAATTGAAAGACCTCCCCCCTCTCCATCAGGTGGAGACGAGATGACACACATCGTACATCACGTCTCATCTTCCACAGCACCTCACATCTAAAGACATCAGCCGGATCTTCACGTCCCATTGGAACGAAGAGACGAAGAGAGAAGAGTGCGTCCCTCCATCTCACCTCATGTCCACATCGTGTTGACATCCATCACAGACCATCCATCTGGCGAGCTCTCTTTCGATCCTTCGGGTTTCGATTCGTCACGGCTGGCCTCTTAAAGTTGGCTCACGCGGCCGTTCAATTCATCGGTCCGGTCATGCTGGGCAAAATCGTCTCTTTTATTCAGGAGCAAGGGAAAAATTCGGACAGTCAACAGACGTATGTAGGATTGGGGTTGGTTGCCGTGTTGTCTGGATCGATGTTGTTGGGTTCGATATTGCAGAATCAATACGCTTATCTCATTCATAATTTGGGAATACAGGTGATGATGAGCATCAACGTCTTCGACTCGATCATCATGAATCAACCACCACCATCGCATCATTGTCACGATCGACATCACCGATCTGATCGTGACATCAGGTTCACACGGCCATCACCAACATCGTCTACCACAAGTGCTTCCACTTATCATCGAAATCTCGTCAATCTTCCTCCATCGGCTCCATGGTCAATCTACAATCCATCGACGCCGAAAAATTCGAACAGCTGATGCCTTACCTCCACATGATGTGGATCTCTCCCATAGAAATGATCGTTGCCATGGTTTTGCTGTACAATCAGCTGGGTTGGGCAGCGATGGCAGGATTGGCCGTAATGGTGGTGTTGATCCCGGTCAATGTCTACTTGGCACATTATCTCACCCGAGTGTTCGATGAGGTGAAGACGATGATGACGATCATGTGACGGTGATGATGACTCACGCGATCAGTTGATGGAGCTGAGAGACTCCCGAACAGAAAAGATGAACGAGATTTTGAACGGTGACCACGAGCGTTCTGCGAATATTCTGAGATATTTCCAGGAATCCGCATCATCAAATTTTTCGCCTGGGAAGATTCTTATTCCAGACAGATCGGTACCATTCGAGAGAAAGAAGTGGAGTGGTTCTAATGTGATGCGTATCTGATCACGTCATCAGATGGAGGTCATTCGCAAGAGCATCTTCATATCTGCCACGTCTACACTGTTGTGGTCTGCAGCATCTCTGTTCGTTTCAGCTGTCACCTTCTCAGTCTACACTTTCACCGGACACACACTAACGGCCGGGGTGATCATCTCGATCACGATCGCCATCATCTCCACGATGATGATCTGATCGTGTGTCAGGTCGCCTTCTCCTCTCTGGCACTCTTCGATATCCTCGGTACGTCTCTCAACATGATCCCTAATCTGGCCACCTTCGTGGCTGAAGTCAAAGTCTCAGCCGAGCGATTGGTCAAATATCTAAAGAGCAACGAGATCGATCCAGAAGCCGTCGAATTGAACGAGCATGCACAGTCGTCTACAACGGTCTCTCTACATGGTGAGATAAATCTCTCGTGAGGATTTTAAGCGTGACCGCAGGCTCTTGGAATTGGGACGAGAGTAAGATGCCTCCCACCCTGAGCGATGTTGTGTTCCAGTGCAATCGAGGTCAGCTGGTTTGTATTGTGGGGCCGGTTGGAAGTGGAAAGACTTCTGTCCTGTCGGCGATTTTGGGAGAGATTCCAAAGTTGAAGGGGAGAGTGTGTGTCCATGGATCGAAGGCTTACGTGGCACAACAAGCTTGGATGCAAAATGCAACTCTGAGGTGAGATGACGGAACGACATCACGGTGAGATGAGATGGATGACAGTGATGCAGAGACAACATTTTGTTTGGAAATGTCTATGACGAGGAACGTTACGATAGAGTCTTACAAGTATGCGAGTTGAAGAACGACATCGCCACCTTACCTCACGGCGATAGCACCGAAATCGGAGAGAAAGGTATTTTATTCTCATTTATTTTTCGCTCAGACTCACTGCACAGGTATCAATCTATCCGGAGGACAGAAGCAGAGAGTCTCGCTGGCGAGAGCTGTCTATGCCGATCGAGACATATACCTTCTGGACGATTGTCTGTCTGCCGTAGATGCTCATGTTGGGGAGTCCATCTTTCAAAACTGCATCGTCGGTCACTTGAAGCATAAGACGAGAATATTAGTGACCCATCAACTTCAATTCGTCCACCGAGCGGATCTCATCTTGGTGATGCGGGTGATGTCTAAAAGATCGCATGATGGATGATACATCTGACATCACACGTGAAGCAGGGAGAGTTGATACAGCAAGGGACATATACAGAATTGAAAGAGAAAGACGGCCCATTCAAAGATCTCATCGAGAATCATGTTGTGGGAACCCAGTCAGACTCATCCAAACGTTTGAAGAAAGTGAGAAGAGAGAAAGAAAAGAGATAGAACTGAATGAGAATCTAGTCCGCGGGAGAGAAGGACGATGACAGTGACGATGTGAAATCATCGTGGATCGTGATGTGATCTGACGTTGTTGGCAGGAGCCAGACGAAGAGAGTGACGGAAAACTCATGACCGACGAAGCGAGAGGTGCATCTTCTTTTCATCATCACCATCTGACTTGAGACGACCAGAAGTGGGCAGAGTGGATTGGAAAGTCTGGAAGATCTATTTTTCATCCATGGGACTCTTCCTCCTCCCTCTCATCATCTTCATCCTCCAAGTGCGCATGCGACGATGCATCACGTCTATACAACTCACCTCTTCAGGTATCGGAGGAAGGAGGAAAAGTGGGCAGCGATATCTGGCTCTCTCATTGGTCGTCGCAGATCTCAAACGATTTACACTCCCCTCTCTATTATCTCAGGATCTACATCGCACTGTCCTTGAGCTCCTCATTGTTGCTCTTTGTTCGCGTATATATGACGGAGAGAGCTTGTCTGAAGGCATCTCAGAAGTTGCACGACAGTGTACTAAATCGAGGTGAGATGATGGAGGGTGATCATGTGATCATCACTTGTAGTGATGTGATGATGTGATCACATGTATTGAGACGAGACAGTTTTGAGAGCACCCATGAGCTTCTTTGATACCACTCCAATTGGTAGAGTCTTGAACGTCTTCTCCTCGGACATCAACACTCTAGACGATTCCATACCTGGAACTCTCAGTGGGTCAGATATCTCACCGTCGTTGATTCACGTGTCATCAGCTTACTTCATGAGCGACCTCGCAAAGACCATCTCGTCTCTCATCGTTGTCATCTTTGTCATTCCTCCCTTTTTAACTGTTGTCCTCCCATTGGGTGATGATCTCATGCGATGGATCGACATCGTCTGACGTCATCTCAAAGTCTACGTCTACCGTTACATACAGAGCCATTTCTTACATTCTTCTCGAGAATTAAAGAGGATCGAGTCCATCACGAGATCGCCCATCTACGCTCAGTTCTCTGAGACGCTGGCCGGTCTGAATACGATAAGGCCATACGAGAGGAGGGAAGAATTTATAGACATCAACCATGGAAAGATGGACGATCACAATCGTGCCGTATACATCGATCAAGTGTCGAATCGTTGGATGGGATTAAGACTTGACTTTATCGGGGCCCTCGTGAGTCACATGAGCGAACGTGATGCGGAATGGCTGATGCATCTGTTCAGGTGGTCACCATCTCGACCGTCTTTACTGTCATCGAGAGAGAAGAGATGGATCCGGGGTTCGTGGGTTTGATGCTGTCGTATGGTCTCTCCTTGACTCAGATCATGAGGTGATCCCTACTATGGATCCAAATCTGATGCATCAACAGCTCACTGATCGAGTCTGCCACGTCAACAGAGACGGAGATGGTTTCTGTGGAGAGAATCGAAGGGTACTCTAGGATCGAAAGTGAAGAGACTATTGTGGACGGTGGTCAGCGACCACCTCATGATTGGCCATCCGAGGGTGTCATACGATTCGAAGACGTCAACCTCCGATATAGACCGGGTCTAGATTTGGTCTTGAAGGTGTTACGATGATGCATCGTCATTAGAGATCTGATCTTGCCATTCAGGGGATCAATGTCAACATCAGATCTCGTGAGAAGATCGGTGTCGTCGGGAGAACAGGAGCCGGAAAATCGAGTCTTATGCTGGCCCTCTATCGCTTCGTCGAGTTGGACTCGGGAAGGATCATCATCGACGGACTTGACATTGCAAAGACGAACATCGTCGAATTACGAAAGAGGTTGAGCATCATCCCTCAAGATCCCACTCTGTTCACGGGCACCATTCGATCCAATCTCGATCCATTTGAAGAATATTCGGACGCCAGCATCTGGAGCTCTCTCCATTCGGTCCAATTGCATGACGATGTCAATGCAATGGATGAGAAGTTGTCGGCTCTGGTCGTAGAGGGAGGAGAAAATTTCTCCGTAGGACAGAGACAGCTTTTGTGCCTCGCTCGAGCGATATTACGAAAACCAAAGGTATAGAGATGATCGTAGACTGCCTTGACGCAAATAGATCCTCATAATGGATGAGGCGACAGCTGCAGTTGATTACGAAACCGACTCGAAGATTCAGAAGACCATACGATCCGAATTCAAAGACACGACCGTCCTCACCATTGCCCATCGCATCCATACCATCTCAGATTACGATCGGATTTTAGTCTTAGACAGCGGAACCGTGGCCGAACTCGACACCCCCCAGTCTCTCCTCTCGAACAAGAACAGCATCTTCTCATCACTGTCCAACACGCCCGAGTCAAATTGAATGAAACGAAATCGTAATTGGCTTATACAGCTCCATCACACAACAAAATATATATAAAGTAAATATTACTCTCTATCGCTTGGCAACGCGTTTTCAACGTCTAATTGCATCATACTGCATACTTAACGCAGTTTTAACCGTGATTTGCCGCGTTAAAGATGCGAAACAGTAGCACCTTCCCTTCACATTACCCTCCCTACAACATGGCACCTTTCGTGTCCAACCACGAAGCATTGTCTTGACCCGATATTAGACAGCGGCTAAAAGTCTGCCTCCGTGTGTACTTCTCTGTGTGATCGAGCGTCTATAGAGGGTGGCTGTGTCTCTACGTGTGTCTCTCTTGCTGTTCAGGAAGCCCGTGGTTTGTCGGAAGGGAATCGGTAAAGCGCCAAGGTGCTTTCTTGCGGGTGTTTGGCAGGGACTTGTCATCACATCATCGAGGGGTTTGGAGGAGAGAAGAAGGACTCCTCGACCCTGATGTTCGCCAAACTCGAGCGATACAAAGACAGGCCTGTGACTGGAGCAGCTGCAACGACAAATGCGAGACCACCCCCACCGAAAGAGGAAGATCCTATCATCGTAGAGGTGACCCCCGTGAACCCTCTATCGACTTCTGTATCGGAGAGCGAGTGAGATGGAGAGTCCGTCGTGAACGTTTGATCTGAAATGGACATCAGATCTGCATCGTCTTTCACGAGTTCTCTCGGCCTGATCGATCCCGATTTGACTGATATATGGTCACAACCTGATACGCCAGAGAACATATTGTTCGAAGAGAGCGACAAGGGTAATCCAAAGGTATGGATGTCTCTGTAACTGCATCTGATGTTTCGAATTCAGATCAGAGGATGTACCCTCTATAAGCTCATAGACAAACTCACAAACGACTCATATCACGGTGGGCAGACATTTGATTCTTCCGCTTCTCTTCTCAAGTATGAACAGACGTGCATCTGTCAAGGGATCTACTTCTCACGTTCCGTTCTTTCACGAATCCGAAGGAATTGCTCGGCCTTCTAATCAAGAGGTAATCGATGCATCTCACATCACATCTCACAATGTGAATCAGATTCAACGTTCAACAACCGAAGAATTTATCGTACGGAGACCTTCAAGAATGGATCAGGATCTCTCAGCGCTCCATCCGATTGAGGTGAAATCACATTTTCATCTCACCATCTGACCATCAATGCAGAGTTATCAACTTTATCAAGAACTGGCTGGAGACTTATCCCAAAGATTTCGTCTCAGACGTCGATCAGAGTAACAACCTCCACACCTTCATCCACACCGACATCATGAACTCGGCTCATCAGACACCGGGCGAGCAGTTGAAAAAGATCTTGTCCAAGAAGGTTACCTCTCATCTTCCATCTCCCATCTGACGTCCATCATCAGATCGACAATCCAGAGAGAACGAGGAGTCCACAAGTCTTCAGCGGTCCACCTCCAAAGCCCCTCTTACCCAACGTAAAGAAGAGCGGTGGTGGTGTCTCCTTCACCCAACTGTCCTTCATGGACGTCCCGGCCGGTGAGCCAAATTCATTTTTCCGTTTTTCCGACGAAAACAGAGGAGCTGGCCAGACAGATCACATTGAGAGAGTTCCAAATGTTCGAGAGGATCAAACCGTGGGAACTACTCAATCAAGCGTGGACGAAGAAGACAAAGATGGAAGACGCGCCGAATGTCATGCGACTCATCACTCAGTTCAACAACATCTCCAACTGGGTCGCCGCCGAGATTCTAAAGGTGGAGACGCTGAAGGGGAGGATTGCCGCTCTGTCCAAGTGAGAAAAGTGTGATGACGTGTGATGACATCATCAGGTGCATCGATATGGGAAGAGAACTGTACAACATGAACAATATGAACGGTGCGATGGAGGTCATTGCCGGTCTACAATCAGCCCCCGTATTTCGACTCAAGTGGGGCTTAAGGTTTAGTGGGAGATTTCACTGAAATTTCACAGGAATACGTGGGAGGGACTGTCTTCCAGGCAGAAGGATAACTATGACGAATTAGAAGCTACGACTCATCGAAGGAATAATTATGCAAAATTGAGACAACACTTGCATCAGTGTGACCCACCTCTCATACCTTACCCTGGCATCTATCTGACCGACATCATCTTCATCGAAGGTATTTATCTCCATCTACACCGTCGTAGATTGACGAAAACAGACGGAAATCCCGATTACATCGCGAATGGCCTCATCAACTGGACGAAGCGTCGGCGGCTCTCTACCGTCATCAAAGAGGTAAGACATCTCACGCGACATCTCACCATCACTCACCCCTCCATCAGGTACAGACGTACCAACTCAAAGCGTACAATTTCGAGAGCATCAGTTTCCTTCAGACTTATTTAGACGAAGTCATGTCTTCTCAGATGTCAGAGAAAGATGCCTACGATATGTCTCTGTTGAGAGAACCGAAGACGGACGGTTACACTCAACCGGCCAGCAACTCACCCACCTTGTCGCCTACATCACCCACACCGGAGAAGAGCACCGAGAAAGGTGGGAGAGATTTCCGAGAAATTTCAAAAGTGGCTGAGTTGTACAGGATCGAAGAAGTTGGCGGGAATTTTTGGAAAAACGAAGAAGGATAAGGTGAAGCTGAGCGACAGTCCCTTGTCTCCCCGCAGCGACACGTCACCCACACCCTTTGACGAGGAAGAAGAAGAGGTAACCCCTCTCTCTATCTTCGCGATTGACCCCACCAGTTCGAATTAGAAGTGAGAGAAGGTTATCCATTCAGTGAAAAAGATTCACCAAACAACATTGTCATAAGGAGGGAAGGCCTAACGAGAGAAGTCATCGTAGCAGCCACCCTCCCCAAGCTGGTCGAGCGACTCACGTTCGAAAAGTATACCGGTGAGATTTCGATGAAATTTCGACTCGAATGACCGTTGTAGATTCGGAATATTACTCGGCTTTTCTGTCCACGTTTACGACCTTCACGACACCGTCAGAATTGTTGGACCTTCTCATCGAGAGATTCCACATCCCTTCACCGGTCGATCACAGCCCCGAGGTAGATCTCATCGAAATTTCCACTACTTTTCATCCAATTTTCCACCCCTTTTCAACGACATTTCAGGTGTTAGAGAGGTTCCAGAGGAAGAAGGAGAGACCCATCGCACTGAGAGTGTTGAACATCATCAAGATCTGGGTGGATCGAAGCTTTGAAGATTTCACTGAACACAACATCCTGACGAAGCTGTTGAATTTCGTCGAGAACAGTATGATACAGAGTGCCTTGCTCTGTAAAGCGGGGACCAATTTGAAGCAGACGATTCAAGGAAAAAACTCGGAAAATTCCGTCAAGAGGATTCCTTCTGCTTACGGTGAACCGCCCAAGAGCATCTTACCCTCCGTACAATTTATCCGGTGGGTCGTCTACAACGACCGGAAGAATGACGGAAGAACAGGTCACCGTTAGACATGCACCCCACAGAGTTTGCGAGACAACTATCCATCATGGATTGGCACATGCTGACGGACGTCAATTCGAGAGAGTTCATCCACTACGAGCAGGTGAGATCACATCGTCGATGTGACGACAGATCACGACGTCATCGTCGATGTGATGAGAATCGTGATGGATGACACTGTGGCAGCCCGACGGAACATCCTTGTACCGATCCCCCAGCTTGATCAAAGGACAACAGAGAGACTACAACCTCTACCCCAACATCGACACCGTCATCAACCGTTTCAAAGAAGTGATCGGGAAATTTCATTGATTTACGACTCACCCCTTTCAGCTGAGAGGTTGGGTGAGGTACGTCATCGCGTGCAGTCCAGAGAAGGAGACCCGAGCCCGTCTCATCGAGTTCTTCATCCAAGCCGCACAAGAGTGCGTCAACATGGAGAATTACCACTCGGCATCGTACATCACGGCTGCCCTGGACTGTGACGAGATGATGTCGATGAAGAATACGTGGCTGGTGATGAATCATCGATGGATGAGAGGATGAGAGGCTGATGGGACGCAGGAAGTACAGCCAGATATCACGAAACAGTTTTTAAAGTTGAAGGAGATTTTGGCGCCCGAGGGAAATTGGAAGGAGATCAGGGAGAGGGTGATCGTTCGTTCCACGATCGACGATTCACATCGTCGATTTGATGTCGCATCGTGTTGATTGACGTTCCATCAGCTTCACAAAGTGAGGACACCACCCCTTCAGCTGATCTTAGATGATATCACGAACATCCGTAGAGACGTGAGTCATCGATCATCATCGATCATCATCATCATCATCATCATCGATCATCATCGATCATCATCATCATCGATCATGATTGACCATCATCAGGTTCCCGACATGATGCAACACCTGATCAACTTTGACAAGAGACATAAGATCCATCTTCTCATAGAGATGGTGACAGGTCAACTCCAGCATCCCTGGTGCCTCCAGCCCGTGGACTCGATAAAAGAATACCTGACCAACTTAGAGGTGAAGAGAATTGGCAGGTTGTAGATTGACGAGAACAGGTCGATGAAGAGACGACGACCAAATGGATAACACAGTGGACATTCAAAGACGGTGACGATCGCGTTACTGAATCCTGGAACGCCATCTTCGTGAGTCTATCTACAACCTGCCATACTCTCATCTACAACCCGCCATATTATCATCTACAACGCGCCAAGTTCTCACCCGCGACAGACTCGCCCGAACAAGCCGGGCCGTTCGAGGACTCTCACGACCAACCCCTTTGTGAAGCAGAAGAAGGAGAAACCAGAAGACATCAACTCACCCATCACCTTGTCCATCAGCTCTTCGAACATGCATCGAGCCAGTCTGTCTCCCGAGAAGGCAGCCAACATGGTAGCCATACCCAGAGGTACAGTCAGGAGACTCTCGAACAACTTCAAACGAGACGACGTGAGAGAAGAAGAGTGGAAAAGTGGCTGAAATTCGACAGATATTGTCCGCTCTACAACGCTCACCCACACCACCGACGACGATTCGGAGGTTGAGTACGGTGTCCATTGGATCAGAGATGTCTCTCACCGAGAAGGATGATGTCGTATCGGACGACGCCAGCATAGAGAACTATACGGAGTTGACCGAATTAGACAAGATGAGGGATGTCATCAAGCGGGTGAGAGTGATGATGTAGACGTCTCGAGTCTGACGGGTTGTAGTGCAACGAGAGACACGCCCAGGCGATCGATGAAGCACTGAAGAACCACTTTCAAGATGCAGAGCTATCGAAAATCACCGTCCACGATAAGGTGAGAGTTTCCCGCCAGAATGGTGTTGACTCGTTGTAGAACGGACAAGTCTTCGGTTGGCCCGACGACATCATCGGCCGTGTCATCAGCAGAGGAGCACAGAATCTCGTCGCTCCCCTCTTAGAATGCACGATGGGCGTCATCGGAAAGAACGATCTGTCCGTCATCATGCGATCGCACAAGTTGTTGTGTGAGCAACTGAAGATCCCACACAGACTGGTCGTGCTCGGCACGCATATAGAGCCATCCGTGTTGCAGGTGAGACGATGATGATGATGATGATGGTCTGAAGGATGTAAGATGTTGACGAAAATGGGGGGAACGTGGGTGACCACGACGAAGATCAGTGTATGAATTGTAGTAGAGAGAATAAACCGAGTTGTCCTTTGAAACTGAGATGACGATGATGGTTGATCGTCTTTGGTCTTTGGCGTGATGATTCAGCTCCCGAGATGGAGATTCATCCATAGATGAATGTGATTCAAGAGTGAGAATGCATCGTGTCTCCATCGATCTGCCGATCGTGTCATGCCAATTCTTCAAAAATTCGTGCGAACGATACTTTCAGCCACCATGACAACGAGACTCTATATTGGGGTTCTAGCTTTAGACATAATAAATCCCCTTCGTGGGAATAGAAGCCATCTCAACCTGCCCAGACGCAAGCATGGGCAACAAGGTCTTTCCTTTTGAACCACAAGAACAGGAGAGATCGACGGTCGATGTTGAGGTCGACGATGTCGCTCGATTGAAAGACGAGGAGGTAGAGCCTGTCACGTGGTCAGAGATGGGAGTCAATTTTCTCTACGTCTTATTCGCTCTATCTTGGGTTCTCATCGTGTGTGGTGAGAATCAGATCGCGAGATGCATCGAGACTGACAGATGCAGCCCTCGTCTGTGGTGTCCCGTATTACTCTTGGTCGGGTCAGAAGCAGTACAATCCACTCGTAACCTTCATCTTCATCTCGTCGATGAATGGCGTGATGGTTCTGATACGACACGCATCGATGCTGGTGTGGTTTCCGCAGAAGCACGCGTTAGATTTTCGACTGTGGTGGTACAATGGAGTCGCCCTCGTAGCCAATACGGTGGTGTCTGTTGTGGTCGTGCAGGTCAGTCATCGCATCTCATTCGACCGTGATGTTGAGAGGAAGAAGGTATTTCGTCTACCTTTCGGTGTCTTGCTGCAATCTTTAGTGGTCATAGCGCTAAAACCTCTCAATGAACATAACTTTTCACCAGAGGAGAGGAAGGAGAAGAGTATCATACAAGGTCAACAAGAGCACAGGAAGGCCATCCTCTGTGAGTGAAATGCTCGTGTGCACATGGAATTGACGTCATCAGCTATCTATCTCTTCTATTACCTGTGCATGGCGTATCTCGCTGCCTTCGCATATTCGAATTCTGTACCTCTTCAGGTCACTGGTGAGTGAGATGCATCATCGTGCACCCACTGACCTTCCATAGTGAACATCATTTTCGGTCTCTTCAAATACATCTTCAAATGGTACACCTACGGAAAGTGAGCATCCGACGTTCATCCATTATCTTTCCTGATGATGACAAAGATATCTCGAGCGATGTGGGATCGTAACGAGTAATTTCGTGGTTTTACTGATGGAAAGCCTCCACCAGCTCTTTTGCAGCGTTCTCTTCATCTCTCACGCTGACATCCCCACCATCGTCATCAACCTTGCACTCGAAACCTTCATGGTCGTAAGGATGGCCGTGGGTACGGCCGATTGGTACAATCGAGCCAAACAGTGAGCGGGCGAGAGATAATCGGGAAGATGACATCAACAGACGGCTGATCAAGATGTTATCACTGAAAGCCATTGATAATTGGTTGAACAACAGCCTCATTTCAGATGACTTCACAGTGCACGAGATAAGGAGGTTTCAAATCGGGTATCTTAACATGGTTTTGATTTCCAATCTGGTGAGGAGAAATGTGAAGAAATTCTACAGACACCTCATCACGGCAGGTGACAATGGTCGGGGGCATGGCCATCGTGTTGACTACCCGACTGACGAAAAATGAGGATATGTTTCCCTTTGGGAATCCGGGACTATCAAAAATCAGCTCAGAACTTCATGCAGGTGATGTGATTAGATGATCATCACCGCCCCGAGACTCACCATCGTCACAGATCCTCTCAGTGCAGCCGCGATTGTTATCGTCGGAACAAATGGAATCCTCGTTGTTGTCACAGCAGGTGCATCACGATGATGATGAAATGAGACGATGCTGATCCATAACAGTCGCTTTGATGGTGATCAAGTGTATCTATCGACTTCACAGCGTGACGGAATCCTTGAGACTGTTCTCCCGAAACAAGGTTCTCGCTGCCACCAGCTGTCTTGTTGCCTACAGTTACCTCATCATCTTCATGGGGCAGCCCATACGAGTTTACAACTATTTATACCCAGACGCTTACGGCAGTTGATTCGATTCATCCCTCCCTCTTAAATCATGAACCCTTTGGCCGATCTTAATGAGTTCTGGCCTCACTGAACCCTTGCATCGAGAATAAAGAAAAACTCTGTCGAGACGACTTTCATTTCCTCTTATTCACACGCGCCGCCAGTCTTAACGCCTCAAATTTCTCTTGCTCTCCCTTCTTTTCCTGAAAGAATCTGATCACGTTAATCCTCTCTCAATACGATAGACGAACTTTGCCACCGAGCAGAAGGCCTGTCCATAGCTGCAGCCCACTCTCAGGCTCGATCTGATCCACACGGGAAGTTTCTGTACGTATCGATCTTGTGAATACCTCTCGTCGAGCAGTAAGATGGTGGAATAGTCTGCCACGTGACGTATAGACCGACCTGGATGTCATCATCATCACGATCGTCGCCATGATCGAGATCACGAGACGTTCGAGATCACGATGATGTCTCACCTATGGATTGATTGACTGATTTCATGCACAAGTTTTCTAGATATTCCGTCGCGTTGGCCTTCTTCCCTGACGAGCTCACTGACGCATTGATGTACTTCATCTTCTCCTGCAATATGGGATCGTTTTGATTGGGATAAGGGAGTCCGATCATGATGATGCACCTGTCGATGATGAAGATGATGGAGATGAAGGAGAAACTTACCTTCCAAGGCCGTCGGAGAAATTGATACCTTCGGATAATTTACCTCCCACAACAGCCGAGAGGATGGCACCCGTCTGCCTCGTTGTAGATGAACTGGTCAGCGGCGGAAAATTATCCGAAACGGCATCAGAGTATTCCTTCAAGGTGTCCTCCACCTTCGCATTCGCAGATCGCAGCTCCCGGATGAACTGTTCTCCCGTCATCACTTGACTCGAGATCTCTCACCTTCTTCTTGGCTTCAATTTTCGAGATGACGCCAGTCTTCTTCCAATACTGAAAGACTTGATCTTCGTATTGATAAGAAGGAAAGAACAACACGACTCCGTCTGGAACCACGTTGCACACGTTCACCACGGCCAGTCCCAATCCGTCCATCTACAACCGTCTCAAATCGTCTTCCCGCGCGTTTCTCTCACCACTTTCGGATCACTCCTGTTCTTGAACGTGAAATCGAAATTCACATCGTTGGGTGCCCGAGAGACAGCCGCCGCCAGTAGATTCTCTCTCGGTATGATGTGCCCACACGAGAAGAGGTGGACCTTATCTCCAGACACTTCCTTCGATAAGATCTGATCCACGAAGTCGGACACCTGTACAGGACTTGAGAATAAGGTGTGGATGTAATGTGTGGATGTAATGTGTGGATGTAATGTGTGGATGTAATGTGTGGATGTAATGTGTGGATGTAATGTGTGGATGTAATGTGTGGATATAAAATGTGGATGTATGGTTTGATTCGAGCGTCTCACGGGGTGCATGGTACCTCCTGCCAGTATGACCGACCTCGCCCCCTTCAAGATGTCGAGAAAATGATTCTCTGGGTTCAACAGCATGAATCGAATGGTGGACGATCTCAGATCTTTCGCTGGGTGGAATTGAGTGAGTGGAGAGAACGTAGACGCACCGTTACGCTGGATAACAATGCGACCGTCTTTGTTGACATTGGAGAGGGACATCAACAGAGATTCTACCAGGCCGAGAGAGGACACGTGTCTGTTGTCTTCCTCTCTCCCCTTCTTCTGGATCTCCACGGCCGACAACTGAACAGGTTCGAATTTCAAATCTCCCGCCGAAACTTCACCTTCTCTGAAAATCCGTTGACTTTCTTGACGATTTCTGATTTCTTGAAGTAAGCTTCCAATTGGTAAGGATTGAAATTCTCAATGTTACACTTGAATAGAAAGTCATTGATGGTCATGATCTCCGTCACGATCGTCTTGTCGTCGTCATCATCGGTGCTCCCTGTGTCTCTTCAGACTCCATATCATCGTGAGACGGCTCACTCTTCTGGCTGATCTTGTTCATGCTCTTCATGAACTGCTGTATGGCATAATGGATCTGCTTGATATAGGAGAGATTTCTCGCCGCCAATCTGTGGATGTATTTGTCTTTGTACTGACTCAGCTGCGAGCAAGCTTGACTCAGCTAGCGTACGTAAATCGAAATTTCGTCCAGATTTCCACGACATCTCTCACCTGTCCCAGCGTGATCGACACGCTGTACATGTTGTTGATCGCATCGACGATGTTGTGAGCTTCGTCCAACACGACGACAGAATCTCTGATGTCTATACCGAGTGACTGTCTCGTCGACCTGTGGAGTAGAGTGTTGTAAGGGAGCACGATCAACTGTGCTTCCGGTATAGAGGCTCTCGTTCCATAGTAAGGACACATACTCTTCCTCTCTCCCAAATGAACTAACTCTTCGATGTCCTGCACTTTCGACTGTGAAGGATATCAGAACGAAGAGACAGATCGAAGATGGAATCACAGATGAGGACGGATCAGCTCACCAGTGCAAAGGTTGCGAAATCGCGGCTCGTCTTCTTATCGTAATATTTGCATCCTGTCTTGCCCTTGTCGTCTGACGTGAGTGAGATCGATTCCTCTCGTGAAGTCGACTCACTCGATTTCTGCTTGATCATGTCGAGACACTTGTCGTTCATTCGGTTCAGCGTGCCCAATTTCTTCACGTCATCGTTGATGCAGGTTGTCATCCTGGAGCCTGACATCGTTCAATTTTTCTCTCTTTTCCTCCGTGTGAAATCGTTTCGTATGAAAATCTCTCGATGTCTCTCTGTCTTCATGATTCACCTAACGTGATGACGGTGACTTTCTCTGCGTATTTTGTCCTCTTCACTTCGTTCACAAACTGTGACAATTGCGTGTGAGTTCGACTGCAGTAAAAGACCTGAGACGATCAGTATGACAGATCCATTTACCCTTCACCTTTCTCGTTTTGAGTTCTTCTCCTTCCTTCTCTTCTCTCACGTAATCAGGATCGATCGATTTCATGAACTGTACGAAGGCCTCTCCTTCTTCATCGGATGAGTCACCGCACAATGTCTTGGCGAGTTGTCTCAATTTAAGACGATTGAGACGATTCTGTTCCATCTGTTCTGATTTCGTGCCATCCTGAGAGAGTTTGAGATGGATGTGTGAAATGAGATGACGCGGTGCGATGTGGAGATGTGATGAGCGATGATCACCTCGCCGTCGCTGTCTGCCGTGTCTAAAAGAAATTCGTCCCATTCGTCCACACTCGCTTCCTTATCGTCGATCAGATCGAACTCGAATGACGTGAACTGACCTCCGTCTTTCTCTTCTTGTAAGTCTGTGGCATCTCTTGTTCTAAACTCTTCCTCGCCTTGCTGAGCTTCAATTCGAATCTCTTCTTCTTCTCTTCTAATTCTTCTCTTTTTACCCTCTCCTTCTCTCTCAGCAGTTCTTCTCCTTGCTCTCTCATCCATTTTGGAACTGATCATTGTGAGGAGAGAGAAGCATAAAAAAATAACTCACGCTCCTTCTTCTCCTCGATATCAGCCACGGGAGTGCTGGGTGTGATGATGATTTCTTGATGGGGGACGACTCGATCTTTCGAGGACAGAGAGGCATCGACGGCCAGATCATTGTGATCCGTCAGCCATTTCAAAGTGGAGCAGATCAGACTCAATGATTTACCCTATATGGTGCATCAGGAGAACAGCTGACTGATTTGATGAAAATAGTACCGTTCCCGTCGGACTCTCAAAGAATCCGATCTTGTTCTGCTGTATCGTGCGATAGACTTCTCGCATCAGATCTCTCTGGATCTCGTACGGTTGAAACGGAAAATCAAAATCATCGGGCACGTCTGATGAATCATCTGAATCCTTCATCGTCAAAGATGGTGCCACCGTTTGATGTCGCACGACACAAACTTTCGCGCCACATCTCCAAAACTTAAATTTCTCGTTTTACACATCGCTCAGAGCTTGCAGCTCTGAACTTTGGTATCGTTGTATCACAGCAGATGACCACATCTTCCGACAACCTCAAGAGGATACGTTCATTCTGATTCTGGAAATCGTTCCCTGTCATCGATTCGCATAAGCGACAATGCCCCACAAACCCAGCAGAGTGAACACACACCATCACGATGGACCAATACCTATCCTGCCGAGATGTAACCGATCTGATGCTCAACATGCTTCTCAATGGAACACCCAAGCCCAGAGAACACGGAGGACCTCGACCCACACAACAACAAACCGCCAACCTTCGAAACGTGCGATCCGTCTGTAAGACGTGGAGGGATATGGTGGACAGGATCTTTATCTTTCAGACATCGCATCTCTTGCTGGCCATCAATAAGACGTGCTGCGAATCTGTTCGATTCCTCCTCCAACGCACCTCCATCGATCGGGGCAAGTGGAATGCAGCCTTGAATCTGGCCATCAAAGGTGGATCGCACGACATCGTCCAGTCCCTGCTGGAGAATACCGACTACACCCCACAAATCGAGCACATCTTTAGAGCTTGCCGAAAAGGGAACGTGCAGATGTTCCAGATGGTCTCCGAAGTCGGGCCACCTTTTCATACCATTCAGAGGCAGATGTGGACAACATGTTTAACAAAACAACACAAGGACATGCTACGCCATCTCATCGAGCACCTGCAGCTACCTTTCAACCGACCAGACAGCGTTGGACTGTGTCGACTCCTCCCCCAGGCTGTCACGCACAACTCGATAGACATGTTGGAATTCCTCTTAGACCTATCCATGTCACATGATCTCATTGGTGGACATACGCTCGCTCTCGAGGCCGCCTCATGGCAAGGTCGAATCGACAAGATGAAACTTCTTCTGCGGCACCCGAGAACCGACGCCACACAACATCCACAATGTCTAAACACCCATTACGGTGCATGCATCGAGCTGTTGTTGGAGGATGAGAAGATGATTCCACCGATGCTTCAATTGTTCCGCGAGGTGGCGATGGAGTGTATGAGAGGAGGAGTGGGATCACGACCCATTTTCATTCTGCCCCTTCATGTGAAAGAGTTGGCCCATTTGAAGAAGATGAGGGACATCATCCGTGAGATCGATCAAGGCAAGCTCTCCCTTGTTAATGAGAGAATTAATGCACGAATCAAAGAGCTCAAACAGAAATAAACGATTATCACGATCACATACCCTGCGTTACATACTTGTGTGACAGACGAAATGATTATCCTCTCGATCGGGGTCGCATGAGCTGCTTGTCAGACCGACAAATACCGACTGACACAAATATCTCACCTCTCGACGACTGTTCCACAAGACCATCTAATTCTATCCTATAGACTACCGTGTGCATACCTTTGAGTACACTCTTTGTGGGCTCTCGGACGCTCAGCAAAAGCGTGGCGACGCGAAAAGTTAGAAAGCGAGTTTTATGACACTCCTTCAGGACCTTAGCCCACAGAGAAGGTCGCCACTCGACAGACATCATCAACCGCAACACATCGGGTCACGCAATGAGCAACCTTTATTACAGAAGACATGGAACGAAAGCCCATTGTATGTTCGACAGAGAAGAGCGACAACATGCTGCACAATCCGAGTTATGGTGATTGGCGCTGCAACGATGTCCTTCTCACTTGACCTCAGCTTCTTCATGTTGATAATTCTCGTAATCGTCTTCAGTATATGCTCTTTGGCCGTCCCTTGGTGGAAGAGCTCCGGAAATTACATAGACAATGATATGACCAATCGAACCCATTTAACCACCGTCTGTCATGCTGCCGCCAGTCTGAGTTGGTTCGACGTGTGGACGACCATGAACGTGAGTATCATATCGTGTTTCACATCCGTGTGATTGAATTTCATCAGTGTCTCAACTCGAACACCTCCTATTGGGGTGCCACTTTCGGCGATTTCGGTGTCGATCATCAACTCTACTCTACAGCTTGTAAAAACACACCACCCTATTTTTTAAAGGACACGCCGCTGGATCGCCCGAAAAACTTGTGCAACTCTCTCACCGTGACCATTCCAACTTTTTCTCTCCAACTCGCAACTCTCCTCCTTTGCCCTCTGTATCACTTTCTGAAACGTTGGCGTGAGTTTTCATCATTGTATGATGTGCACGTCTCACCCCGATCAGCCTATCGTATCGTCATGATTGTATTTCACATTCTCGTTCAATGTGCTGCTGTTGTCTTGTGGGGCGTCCTGGGAAAGAAGGTGATGATTCCATCACATGAATCTGTGCTGATAGAGAAAGGTCTGGGGTTTTGACCTGCTGGCGACGGTAGATCATGAGACGTCGGGTGGAAGGATGAGATCGTCTCCCACCGGTTGGATCCTAGCTGTCGTCAATTGTGTCCTCCTCTTTGTTGGTGCGTCTCGGTCGTTCCATCATCATCAGCATCATCCGTTACCCCGCGATGAAGTCTAATATTCTTTCAGCATTATCTGCAGCTATTCGGTCGAATTACATTATCAACAAGAGACATCTGGAGGAATATGAGGAACTCCTAAATGAATAAATTATATCTTTTATCGTCTCAATTGATGAACGAGACTGGGTGTTACATCCACAGTTTGATATTCTTTAGAAGTTGTTCTATCTTCTACCACCTGCTCTGCGAGGTGATGAAATAGTTTCGGCCAGTTGTATTCAACAGATTCCGAGGATTTCGGGTTACGTATTCGGTGTCTGATTTTCATCCTCCGAAGCGATGATGGGTGTTACACATCTGCTCCTCGTCATCATCACGATTGGAATCGCAGCATTTGTCCAATTTGGTGATCTCGTTGAGCTGCGCAACATATTCCAGGCCAAGTGAGTATCACCCCATCATAATCACGATGTATATAGAAGGGAGCTGAACGATATTCAGACCCAATCAACCCAAGTTTCTGTCCGTATGGATTTCACCTCAAACAGATCATTCGGCCGTGAAACATCTCAGGAAGATCATACTAGAGGGTGGTGGACCCGTCTTTTCACCTCACGTGACACTTCTCCCTCTGTTGAACTCTACATACAGTGATTGGGCAGACGTTCAACCCATTATCAGCGACATATCCGTCGCCGCAGGAGGTCCATTAGATCTGCAATTCCACAATCTGAAGGTGAACACATCACACCGATGAATGGAAACAGCTTAGACACTTCTAGGTCGGAGTCAACTTCTATCAGAGTATCATCCTCGAGGCCGTCCAAAATGAAGACATCATGAAATTAGGACAGAGCGTGGCGGATCGACTGGGAGAGAGATACGGAGCGAAGGTCATTCCTCCATACTATCCACACATGAGCTTGTTCTATGGGACACACACACCCAAGATCATCGACAAAATCACGCAGATGGTGGACAATTACAAGTGCATAATTCATTCAGAGAGTGGGAACATGTGATGACACAACTGCAGATTGATCAACAGCACCATTCGTTTTGATCGCATGGATGTATGGGCAACAAATGATGACGTTGATGAATGGAGATACCTTGGTGAATCTTTCTCTTTGATGACCAAGTGCTGATGATGTCACAGGATACTGGAGATTGGGAGAGGCCAAACTTAGAAGAGTATAGCAACGCCAAACTGATGAAAAAGATAAAATGCCAAACCAATCAAAAAGAGAAAGAACTGTCTTCTCTTTTCTGATCCAACACTCTATTTTCCAGGCATGGACAATTCTTTGTGAAGATATGTCACTGAGCTCCTCTGTTTTTGATATTATAATACCCACGGAGCGAGAATTCTCACCTCTTTGAGCACACCCAACAGCTGCTCCATAGCGGATATATATGATGGTCCATCCTCTATTCAGTCGATGATTGGACCTCAGTCTCTTGCCTTTGCAACCCCATTACGGCCGTCGCTCAACCGGGAGCTCTCTTAATCTTCGTGTAAGCTTTGGGGCTCATTTAAGGGTGCAATGGATCCACACCTCTAACAGTTGGAACTGATGATAAATGGGTGACGGAATGGAATACAATGGTCGATGGTATAATGGTTATCACAATGTCGGAACATGTGGGTTAGATGACGATGCCCAGCAGATGGTGAGAGGAGATGGTGAACAAAGGGATATGGAACCTCAATAGAGAGAAGAGAATATCACCTCCTAACGTGCTCCAGCTACGTAGAGCTCTGGCACTTTCTCACGAGCGCTTGCGGGTGCTACTCAGTTGTCATGTCTCCAACTGTGGGCGTGATTACGTGGCTATTGCTATCAATTTTAGCGAGAGAAAGAGAGGACGAAAGAACGAGGTAACCCTCAGACGTGATCGAGATGAGTGGATCCTCACCTTTGTGTTATCTGACAGAAGATCTAACGCAACTCGATCGAGCGATATGCAACGCAATGTTTGCAAAAGAGAGGAAAGGCTCGTTGTTCAGCGTCAACGTCCGGATGATTTGATGATAATTTTCGAACCGCGCTGCCCCTCAGCAATTCATTCCGTGAGAAGTGATGTCCAGGTGTGTCTAATGTAAATGAGATAACTGTAAGAGTTTGACTCACTATAAGAGGTGGATCCTAGGATAGAAATAGACTATATATGGTTCCTGACTCCTTGGACAAAGAAGCCTTGAATGGTTTATTTATGACAAAGTTGTGTACACAGAATATCTTGTTAAATGGCAGGGTTACAACCTTGACCCAAAGAACAATGAAGACTGGATCACAGATACAGGCCACTGCAAAGACGCTCTCAAGGATTACTTGCGTCATTCTAAATCTACACAGGAGAAGACCAAGAGATGAAAGAAAACTCTGCGTCACTAATTGAGGGGGACTATGTAAGGAAGCGTAGAATCGATTTGTGATTCTGAGTTGTAGACCAAAATATGGGAAAGAGATATCTCTAAACGACAGGGTTTAGGGTTTAGGGTTCAACAGTTTTATTACGCGCGTAGTGGCCTGGCACTAAGGCCAGTTAAGTGTCCCGGGCTGATAGACCAAAAGGAAAGGCCGGGCAATGCGAAGAGCCAAATCTCGGTCCAAAAGGAGTGAGAGGGCAGAAGTTGCACGTAAAGTGAAGCATGTGTGTGTACTGAGGAGGTGGGCACGTGGCAGCACCAAAGTTGGGTTTAGGGTTTAGGGTTCAACAGTTTTATTACGCGCGAAGGCGTGACAGATTAGTGCCACTATGTTGTGACAGGCCAAAATCCATTTGGGGAGAAGGCCAAGCGAAAAGATTCATCTCTAGGCTAGGGAGAGCGTAGAGAGAGCGTAGGTAGAGTGAGCAACCCAGCAGGAGCACCAGCGAGAGGACATCATCTCATATGATGAGAGATGGATCGATCGATCGGTTCAGATGATGTGATCGATCGCATGCGGGAGGGCTAAAGAGCATCGGCACCGTCAGGACGGAGGCCAGGACCCA
>MDYQ01000255.1:0-37204 GCA_003024175.1 Planoprotostelium fungivorum | reverse complement strand
ACAACCGTCATCACATCATCACATCGATTGACGATGAGATCAGGTCGAGCTGATGGGAGGTTCCATCGAAGTCTCCAGCGTCGTTGGAGAAGGAACGACCTTCTCCTTCACCATCTCAACCGGTTCGTCTCTACTGAAAGAGTGAGCTGACATTATCCACCATCACATCTAAATCGAGACAGTGAGGGTACAGATTTGAGAGAAGAAGGAGAGGAAGAGAAATACACTACGGCCGAGCATCTAGTCTTCCTACGACTGAACAACGAAAAGATCTCACACATGATATCACAGGCTCTGGAGCTTGATTATCATTACATCACACAAGTGGGCGACCTCGAACAGATGAACGAAGTCTTATCCATGGTGAGTTGTTGAAAAGTCGATGAAAATTGAGTGAAAACAGGGCGGAATGTACAACACGATATCTCTCTTGATCGAACCGGATGACGTACCATCGATACAGATCGCGGCTCTCGAGGCGGCCAGGTGTGTATCTACAACGCGAACGTATTAACGAGATATTTCAGATCGAGGGGTGTGGTAGTCAAGATCTACCTCTCTGTCAGTTACAACAATCCCACGCTCCCTCCACTACCATCACACTTGACATCGATACCGGTAATCACATTGAAGAGACCTTACAACATCTCTTGCATCGCAAGAATCATCCGGTGGGAACATCGATGGAGAATCTGTGGGAAGATCTGACACTCCCACAGGACAGTCGACACGTTCACGACGTCCAGTGGCAGTTCTTCTGCATCCAATCGTAGCTCCATGGATTCCAACGCTCCATCGAGAATCAGCTCCGCCATCACCAATCTACAATCTTCCCTTCGTAGAGGTGTTCATCGTTGTCATCTCATTCGATCGTGAAGAATGCATCACGATCTCACTCTCCATAGGTGTCAGCTTCGCAGCCAACGTGAATCCACTGAAACACGCAACGTCGAACGATTCGATGGAATTGTATCAATTGAGGCCTCGTCCTTCTTCCGTTTCCTTTGGTGTGAGTGATATCGTCTCACGCTCCTTCTTTAACTCGCGAGTAGAATTATCTTCCTACCACGATGGAAGACCTACCACAGCGAGCACCATCCGCGTCAATGTCTGTCTCCACCAGCTCTTACCGTCCCACCATGACTCCACGGTGGATGGAAACTGGTGACGCCCCTCAGTCTACAACCTGCCCGCCCGGACTCTTCTCCCCTAACCCGAAAGTCACGTTTGCCCCTCCATCCAAAAAGTTGGACAATGCGCACAGATCACCGTCCATCTCGAAATCGACTGAAACGTTGACCGTCACACAAGACAGCCACGCCACACGCAGGGACCTGCGGTTGCTCATCGTGGAAGATGACAAGACGAATCAGAAGGTCATGCAGTTGATGTTAAAGAGGTGAAGATGGATGCGTGAGTTAGACTGACGAGAGAAGGTTGACCGGAGTCGTGTACGATTTTGCAAACAATGGGAGGGAAGGCGTGGACAGATTTTTAGAAACGCACGAGCAGCAGTTACCTTATGATTGTATCTTCATGGACAATCAGATGGCCGTATTGAACGGAGAACAAGTGAGACACACTTTGATTTCGTTTCATTCTCCATCTACATTCACACGCGATCTCACACAACACAGGCCACGTTAGAGATAAGACAAGCTGAAGAGAAGAGACCCGAATTCGGTCACACACACGTCACCGCACTGACTGCGAATGCCTTGATGGACGAGAACAATCAATTGTTCAGGACTCTGGTGGATGATTATCTGACGAAACCGATATCGTTCCACACGTTCAGCACGAAGATCGAAGATCTGAAGAAGAAAGTTTTTGGGGAGGTCTGATGAGAGCTTCATCGAGAGATGATGTCACGATAAAGAGTTGAGAGATGATGTCGCGAATGAGATGAAGAGTTGAGATGAACGGTTTATTAGGGCATTTTGACTTGTAATCCTTGCTGGTTGAAAAACGCATAGTCTTCTTCTGTCAGCTCGTATGAATGCTCCTCAAATGTAGTGTAGTATTCTTGTGCCTGTTTTCGTTGAATAAACAGAAGCATCAGTGTGATGGTACCTTCTCGGGTTGGTTCAATTTAAGGAAGTGCTTCATCATGTAGACGTGAGTGGTGTACTGTGGTCGGATCTTCCAATGCAGCATCTCGTTGAACAGGAGTTCCATCAGGTGCGTATCGTTCCTCTCCTTCTCCACCTGCAAGATCTTTGCATGATACCAGAAGTTGGGCTGAAATGATTAGTTTTATCTGTTATTGCTGTCTTTCGCACCCTCTTTGCGGTCTTCTTCAGATGCTTGAAGATGGGAAGGAATCGCATGGGGTCAGGTCTCTCTTGGTCATCCTGTTTCGATCGGTCAGCCACGAGAAATGACAGTTGTATTGTGCAGAAACCCACCACAATCGTTGCATAACTTCTGTTTTGTATAGTCATGTGAGATCGAGGAGAACATCGGTTGATTTGAGATGTCTGAAGGACCAAGGGCCTTCGGATGGCGAAGCTTACAGGTCTGACACCGCGGGTGAACATGATTGTCCAAATGTGATGTGATCTTGGTTATCAAAATAAATATATAATTTGGCACTACAACGATTTTTTCCCCGTCTATCACACAAACAACAAAATCGTGAATACCAATGTACTCTACCTCTTATACTCTCCACCATCACTGACGATCCTTAATTGTTCTCTCCGTTGAATCTGTTTCACGATCGAGAGATGTCAGTAGACATCCGATTGGTCATCGTTCTATTTTATTCAAGTGTAATTGGTGCCGTGAGCAGTGAAGATCTTCTCTTCGTGCTGATCACACATCAACAGCATCATGCGTTCCATGAGGAACCCGTCGCCTATTGAGTCCATCGCATCTGGCGCGAAAGAAAAGACAACAATCATCTCTCGGTTGCACTCCTTGCACAGTACTGGCCAGCAGTCACCGTGTTCGCCTGGATTGACCGGATCCGGCCAACCGCCAAACTTGTCAGTGTTGTATATACGAGCACCATTTTCGTCTACCATCCATCAGATGCGATATGACACGATCTGATCTCACCCTCTTCATACGGGAAGTTGAGGCCATCGGTGGCAGTCCAGTAGGGTGTGTCTTTCAACTTGTATGGATAGTGTCCTGGATAATCGTCTTTCACCTTCCACCCGGTGATCAGTTGAACCACTGAAAACTCCATCATGTCCATATTTGGAGGTAACTGCGTGGAATGAGGAAAAGAGACGGATCGAACGCTCACCTTAGGCAATGACATCTTCTCTTTTGATTTCGGATGTACAATGCGGACTAGCTCGTTTCCCTCAAAACACTCGGTTGGATGACAGCACATTGCACAATAAAAGAACTGCAAAAGGCCCTCACGACCGACCACATCACATATTCCGGACGGTACCTGTGACGTCTCACATTCGGCGGGAAAACGTACGTAATGAATACGTACCTCTGACAGATCGATCTGTAGCACGAACTCTTGCGGTTGGGACTTACCGAGACAGCGTTTACTGTTACACACTGGCCATTTTTCGCCACGCTTGAGATATGGAAGACCAGCGTAACGTGATAGCGTCAGTTGATCAGCTCTCAGCTCTCCTTCGACAGTCTCTAAAATGGGGACAGCGCAAGATTGTCGATAGACAAGGTGCCGTTTCGCTCTGATCTCTCTGATGCGACTCAGAATGGGCATCATCATGTGGTGCATCGTCTTGTTGACCATTGACTGACCTATAGTCAGATTCGTCTACATCGTTGTACATCCTCACCAAGTGGGTGAGGGACTCATGATCCATGGGTGACGTGAAGAACAGACTCTTCTCATCGACATAAGGTCGACCATCACAGGCCAGGGTGCGAGCGATGATCTCTAAAGCGTCCGAAGGCAATGTATCGAGTGTGAGAGCGACATTGACACTTCCTGTCAGATGTCACACGGAGGTATTTCATTGTGGTGTATCACCTGTTGTGGTGGTTTCGAAAGACAAATCGAGCAGGGCCTTCTGACACTGTCCCAGCACAGAGGCAATCCAGATGTTCCTCTGCTGTACAGATGCGCGATCGAATTGATCGGGAAATCGGAAAGGTGGCAGCTGCTCTGTCATCTTGACACTCTTGACAGCGTTCGAGTTGTGTTCTTCCACGTGAACCTGTTGGATGACCTCCGTAGCGGTGGTGGCTTTGACCGGTCTCTGCTCTGTCGGGATCTCTTCTTTGATCAGCTTTGATGTCGTCTTGCTGTTCTCTTCTTCCACCACTTCTTCACAGTCCTCAGATTCCTCTTCAGCTGTACATTGTCTTCAGCATTTGGAATGGGCGATCATAAATCGATGTCGATATGAGATGCTGACCTTCTGGTTCGTCTTCTTCATCTTCAGATTCTGTGTCATCTTTCTCTGTCTGAATGTCAGTGGTGAGTTGATGTGATGTCACGACTCACTGCTGTCCAGAGGTAGTCTTGTACCAGGGATGTTCAGAAGGATCATACTACCGGCAGCCACCTTCTCACGTTTCAGTTCTGGACGTCAGGGGTACAGAGAACAGCTCACTTTACGAGTGGCGCTCGTGGACTGTATGTAGAGGCGACCTTCTTTGATGTTCTTCAGGCTGATAGATATATCTCCCGCCTTCAGACCGAGGCGCTTGCGACATTGAGAAGAATCGTCTGTGTCTTGAGAATGGTCACGAGGGTTGATCAACACGAGAGCTTTCTTGGCGTTGATCTATGTCCTTCAATTCGACCAGTCCTCACACCAACACTCACCTTCTCAGACTTAGTTCCAAGGGCATAAAACACGTCTGTCGCTTTATAACTAAAACAGTGAGCATTTTCTTTCATCACAATTTACAGCTTACCTCTTCTTGATCTCTCCCACTGTTGTATCATCGTCTGTCTCTATCTCTGTATAGATTGTGTCTCCCACACGTGTGAGGTTGGCAGTCATCTCGTTGTTGCGATCTTGTGATGCGACCGCATTATTGAATAAATCTCCATTGGCGGGAAAATCCGGCTTTACGAAAAATTTCCGGCTTCCAGTTGTCTACTCTTTTCTTTTAAAATCTCTCAATTCATCTCCGTGACCATGACAACACGGAGGCGATCCATCGTGATCGGAACAGAGATCATGATCGAGATGGAGATGATGGCAACTGATGAGCGAACAGGCGGAGTGTGAAGAGCTGATGGCCACGGAGAAGGTGTCAACGAGGAATCAACGTCTATCAGGAAAACAAGAGTTTTACGTCTATCAGAATGGGAAGCTGAATTACTCTTACTCGAAATGACAAAGAGGACTTCGAATCGTTTCGCCTCACAAAAAAGATGAGGACACATTTCACTTCCCCATCATATTTCTCAATCTCTTGTTCTCTTCCGCAAGCATCTTGTACTCTCTCAGCAGGTTGGCCACGTCGGTCACCCTCAATTGCTCGTAATCGTGATCGAGATAAGTCAACTGTACCGAAGACTGTGACGCGGGCACTATCGTAGATACCGTCGTGGGTTGCAGGGGAAGTTGCGTGGGCATCATGTTGACGTTATCTTCTTCGCCGAACAAGACCAGATCTGACACCGAATCTGATCTGGGTGGAGGGTACGTCACAACAGATTCTGAACTGTCAGATCTACCTCTGATGGAGCTAGATTCTCCATTGAATTTCCTGAAATCGATCAATCCACTCGAAAAAAAGATTTCTTTTCATCATTCAAAAAAATGGTTATGATTTTTTATCATTGCAAATTGAACGAGATATTCCATTGTATTTCTCACCTTTGGAATTCATCTGGATCGATAGACAGCCTCTTACTATCCACCGTCTCGATGAATGTCACGGCTGACACCAAGTGTGTGAAGTAGTACCCCATCTCCGTGATCATCTTGTTCGGATGGCGGAAGAGGCTGACGTACTGGATGTTACTGAAGAGGTGGAGTGGATTGGCTCGAATGACAACATAGATGAGTATCGGTAAGAACTCATCGGCTCCACTCGGATTCGCATCGTTCGTTCCCTTCAGTGAATCTGATTTCGATGTGTTGGAATCGATCAAACCGTGATGTGATGTCGATGTGATGTCGATGTGATGTCGATGTGATGTCGATGTGATGTCGATTGATTCGAGAGTGGATGTGGATGTGGTTTGGATCGTGGAGAGAATCTCACTGTAAATGGCGCGGCAACAGTTCCAGATGCAATACAATTTCTCCCTCGGCGTCTTGTAATTGTTCAATCGATTCAACTCTGATGTGACGTCAGTCAAAATCACGATGTGATCAATCAAATCACCCTTCTGAGCTGCCCTCAGGGACTCCTCATCGATGATGTCCGGCTTGATGTCCAAATGATGAGGTTGGATGAATCGAAGTCGATGGATGCGATTCGTGAGCGAAGTGTTCGCAGTCTCCTTCGCTTTACAATGATTTTCAAATATCCTGCACACACATCAACTCTCTCTTCTCTCTGGATGTCATGCTGAGAAAGACTCACACTGTAAATAATTTGTTGGACATGTACTTCTCTATTGATTCTTCTGCATCTTCAATCTCTTCTTCTTCTGCATCCTTCCACAGTGGATGGGCGAGAATTCGATTCTCGATGTCGTCCAATCCAGATCGGAACAGCTGATGCGATCAGACATCGTGATGTGCACGATTGATTTCACCTTGGATTGGTCCTCAATTGTTTTCGGTGGATTATTGAGAAATTCCCTCTCGAACCTGATCGTTCATCAATCACATGATCGATCGTTCATCAATCACATGATCGATCGTTCATCAATCACATGACTGAAACATAATGTAGCATCACATCGATTGACGTGTACCCCATCCATCAATGACACACATCCGATGGATGTCAAATCGAGATGAATATCACCATCACATCATGATATTTCGAATAAAACTCACCCTCTGATGGCGGCGAGCACGTCGGGAGCGTTCTTTAATTTCGTAGGAAAGAGTTGAGTTCGAGTCGGCTTCTTTGGTTGAGGGTTGGGATCAGCTGTGACCGTCTGTCTATCTTCTGGACTGTCTGGGAAGAAGGGAGTGTTGATGGGTACGTTCAACCCACTGAGAAAATCGGATAAGAGGTTTTTCGGTCGCTGAACGTGATCAGCGTGTGCGATGATGCAGATGATGATGATGAGAACATACGATGGTGCCGGTGACGATGGAGTTGGATCGTTCGGGTGATCGATCCTTTGATAAGTCGACCGTGCTGGCCGAGTGGTGTTTTCTGATACCGAATTCTTTCGATTTTCTGTTTCATCATTTAGACGATGAGATGGTGATGTGATGATGTGGTTGGCTCACTTGTCTTGTGCGGCCATTTTTGAATCCCAGGCACAATCGTTGTATTGGAGTGGTTCTGAGATGAGAACCAGTGGCACGTGGATCTGATGCGGAATATGAGATGGAGGATCGTCGGATGGAATCACCTTGTGTTCACCTTCGAAGGTGATGTGTCCCTCTCTCAAGACATGGATGGGTGATTTCGGTCGATCGCAATCGTATCCTTCGAATTGCGCTCTGTATCATGTTCGATGTCGAGTCTTATAGAGGTGTGGATTCTCTTACCTTTGGGATTTAAAGAGGGTGGGAGGACTGATGGCGAGCGGATCGAACTGGGTTGGTGATGTCACCAGAGCTTGAGGTGGCGAAATGACAGACAGCATGGTCTTCTTCGTATTGAAAGTTCCCAAGACTCCATTCTGTGTGACAAACTGGGTCGGCTTGTCTATGTTCGTGTAGAAGAGGTGAGTCTCGACCAGATCACGAGATATGTCCAAGTTTTCGAGCGATACCGATTGGGGAACAAAGATGGAGGCCTGATGGGGTGATTCAGCCGGGAAATTGAGAGACGTCGATATGATCTCCGTAATCGCTCACTTCACTCTGAGATATCAGTTTGATCAGGTCTTTGTATTCGTCCCTTAATGCATTGAGGAGGGCATTATTTTCCTTCTCGTAATCAAAGAACGAGGTCATCTTGCTCGCGCCTCTTTGTATGAATTCGGCCCAGTGTTTAACCTCTATATGAAATCTGCCAAGGATAGATGATGAGGTGTAATGCAATGAATGGTTTTGGCACCTTTCGGGAGGAGTGTCTCAAATCATTGAACCGAGAAGTTTTTTGGATCAAGCGGTAACTCTCTTATCATGTATATCTCACGTCTGTCGTCCACCACGTGATGATTGCAAGGAGATTTATGACATTTTAACGGTGGCCATTCATCGGGAGTCTGAGCACCGACTGTGTTCACGTCACGATCACGATATTGCACATTCCATCCGCGCAGGGCATTTCTAAATGAAGAGGTTTTCAGATTCGTCTCGGTGTCACCACACCCAACCTGCTACATCGAAGATGATGATGAGCTCTCACTGGTTGATCAGAAGTACAATACACCACGCAATTTACGGTCGACCTACTATACTGCAGATTATAAAAGTACCAGTTTGTGAGTGCATCTCCTCGACATCAATTTCAACTCGAAGCTGGTTACATTCAAATTCGTAGCCAAGAGCAAGACGTAGATGCGGCAATGTAAAGAGGGAACGCCCGCGAGGTCTAGTCCTAATTCTTCTTACAGAGTGGTTGGACGCTTCAGATTCGCGGGCACCTTCGTCATTTGGAACATCTCATATCAAATGATATTCTCTATGGGAGTGAAAAAAGAGTTTCTTATCATCAGTAACAACGATCCAGGTGATCGTCGTCACTCACATCATGACGACAGAGTGATCATGATGTTCGATTACCCGAGTGTATGAGAATTGTACTTACACTCACACAAACATTCCACGGAGGAACGTAACTCAACTACCTCCCTGCAGCTGCAGCTGCCAAGATAATATGTTCTACGATGAACAAGTTGAGGTAGGCAAGAACAGTGCTCCCCTTGATGAAATCCATTTGTGATGAAGAACGTCTGGTACGCACACCAAACGTGTTCCCATGAGATGAGAGACAAATGGTATGATAGAATTATTCGATGTTCTTCCCTATAAACGTCGCATCTTGTTGGTGGCCATATCATGTCGGTTGTGGAATTGACCATTCTACGAAAGTTCAAAATTTCAAGTAGAATTGGGCGGACGATTCAGCGACAATCACTCTGCATGAGGAGATGAACAACGATGGTCCGCGCTCTTCAGGTTCAAGAAGGAACTTTAGAGTCGGTGAGTCATCGAGAACGGAGTGATTCTAAATGTGCATCTGATCTCCTGCAATAGCACACCAGAAATTAGTCTTGGAAGTGTTTCTATCCAAACAGATTATTAAGGTGAGCGATGTTATGTCTATTCAGTGGAAATCTGAAATGGTCTCAGGCCACCACAGAATTGACATTAGTCGATCTCACTTACAAACTCTGGGATAGCAGAGAGATCAAATTGAATTGCAGGCAGTGTCATATCCTTCCCCAAGTTGTCTTATCATTAACGATTTCATTTATCGTCTTTAACATCTGTACGTATCAGACGAGCCGAGATCGACGATGCAGAGGCCTCTTACGATATGAAGAATTACCTCGAGGTGATGGACATCATGTCCTTTTTTCATTCTCCAACTGAAAGACATCAGATCGTTCTCCCCGAAGATGAGATTCAGTCCATCGATCAATTCAACGACTATTGGAGAGCGAGTCAATTTGCTTCAGATGATGGCGAGCTGTGCATCTTCGTCCCCCAGGAGATCGCAGACGAACGAAAGAGAGGGAGACGAGCCGGTGATATCCTCCTCCTCCTCCCATTCCATCACACGATCATCCATCCATCCGAATCATCATCTTATCATCCGTCTCATCCCCTGACACGAACGTCAGAAAATGGTTCTCCCAATTCAAACGGTGCAATCGAGTCGAATCGTGACGAACTGAAACTCCGCATCGATTACGAGCTCATCAAGCCAAAAGGTGGCATCCACTTTGTCCTGCCCGATCCAAAAGCTTACCCCACTCGCTCTCCGCGTGAGTCGACGTCGACACATCTTCCCTGATGTTCCCAGACATGTACGTTACGAACGAGATACAGTGTGGTAGGATGTGGTTCCCCTGCGTAGACACTCTCGTCGACCGAAACACGTTCGAGGTAGAGATCACGGTGGAGAGAGGGTACACCGCCGTGTTCAGTGGTGATCTCGTCTCTCAGGTGATGAAATGGCGGGTTGTAGATGATGCGATGCCGTGTCGTTTGATTTCGCGTGTTGATGCGAGTGCAGACGAATAATCAAGATGATACGAAGACGACTTTTACGTATCGGTTGAGCAGTCCATCCACTGCTTCTTCTCTCCTTCTCAGTGTCGGAGATTTTTTCGTCTACACCGACCCCAAACTACCGATGGTGAGTGTTACTCTGCGTAGAGTACGTATGAACGTATCAGGTCACGCATTATTGTCTACCGGGCAGGGAGGCAGAACTGAAGGAGACCGTCTCCTTCTTGAAACAAGCTTTCACTTTCTTTGACGAATACCTTGCCTTCCAATATCCCTTCACAACTTACCGTCAAGTGATTGCCACGTCATATGACATCACGATGACGTCATCACAGGTCTTTGTGGAGGACACACCCAAATCCGTCTGCTCTTTCATGTCGGCATCCATTTTGTCGACACACTTGTTACATCCGAACACTGTCATCGATCAAGTCTTCCGAACGAGGAGGAAGCTGACCTACGGCCTGACCGCACAATTTTTCGGGCAATTTGTCTCCATCAGAGGATGGTGAGAGAGTTTGATTTCGAAAGAGGATGACATCACGACAGGAGTGACTCTTGGATCACCGTTGGAATCTCACGATACATCGCCGAATTATTTCTGAGGAAGATGTTCGGTCATAATGAATACCGATATCGCATGATGAAGGTGATCGTAGACATCTCTTCATCTGATGTTGATGTGATGAAAAGGAGATGGAGTGGGTATGTCTCCACGATGTCGGGCAGCAGCCGCTGAATCACAACGCGTTCATTCATCCGGTAGAGATATTTGAAAACAAGATTTTCGCGAGAAAGTCTGCCATCGTCGTATACATGATCGAACGAAAAGTCGGGCTCGATGCCTTCCGAAAAGTCGGTGAAAACTCGTCGAAATTTCATTCAACCCCCTCAGGTCATCTCCTCCCTCGTCTCCCCCACCGCCGATGATCCAGACTCGCGCGTTGTAGATCGAAACATGATCACGAAGAAGATTCTAAAGACCATTCGGAGGCTGACCGGTCACGATCTGAAGGGCTTCGCCGACCGGTGGCTGCACAGAGAAGGCTGCTCTAATATAGCTTGTGCCATGGAATTCAACAAGAGGAAACACGTCTTAGAATTTGCCATGAAGCAGAATCGGTCACCAGCCGGGAGGGTGGCGGTGAGAGATGAAATTTCGAGTTATGTACCGTGACGAGGTGTAGATCTCCTTCACGGTGAGGGTGAACGAGCTGGACGGACCGTACGATCACGTGATCTCCACCGACGACGAATATTTCTTCACAGAGTTGGTGTGTCATTCTAGAGTGAAGAAACCGAGAAAGAAGAAGAAGACAAAGAAAGAGATGATGAACAATCCAGAAGAGAAGAGTGATGAAGAAGTGGGCGATGGAGAGACACCGAAAATGTGAGTTTTATTTGATTTTCAAGTTGACGTTGGGTAGAAACGAAACACCCATCAGTTGGGTGAGGGTGGATCCTGATTTAGACACGCTGAACATCGTGTACATCAAACAACCCGAATTCTACTGGATCAATCAATTGGAACAAGACTTGGACGTCTTCGCTCAGTACGAGGTGAGATATCACACGTGACGTCACGCACATCCGTACGATGTCATCCGAGCGTGTGGGGATGTCAATATGATATCATGACGAGGTGCAGGCTATTGAGGCGTTGAAAGAGACAGTGGTCAATTCATTTGGGTCGATCGATCAGCTGAACAAAGTGTTGAACGACAACCAAAAGTTCTACCGAATTCGAATCGACGCCGCCAGAGCGTTAGCCAAGGTGAAATGACGATTGTACGATGACTGAAATTTCGCGTAGAACTCGGTGACAGGCTGGGACCACTTGAACAAATATTTCCGCGATCACTTCTTCGATGCGAAGGGGCTGCAAGTGAAACCGAACGACTTTAGAAATCTGATCACGGCCATGATACAGAGGGTGACACGCCGTACAGTGAAATTTCGAGGAAAATTCACCGTCGACAGGGTTGCGTGGAGGCCATCGGTAGCATCCGATCCAACGACAATCACACGCCAGACGACATCGTAGAGTTTATATTGGATGTTCTGAAGAACAACGACAACACCATCAATCAGGTGAAGAGTGTGTCGACTGTCAGAATTGACGAGCGATAGTATATGGACAATTACTATCTGGCCTCTCTTCTCACTTCGGTGTCACTCATGCGACCGATGAACAGAAAGTTTGAATTGAAGATCTACAAACAACTCGAACGACATCTGAACGTGGAGAAGTTACTTCCCTCTTATCACAACACCGTCACGATTTCATGTTTGAACGTGAGATATTTCCCGCCACGTTTGAAATTCAAATCGTGCAGGGGATATGTGAGATGCAGTGTGAGAGGAGAGCTCCGAAGAATCCGGAATTATTCCGAGAGTATACCACGTGAGATTTTTCTTTTTCACATTCCTTCTTAGAAAAAAACAAAAACAAACAAATTTCAAACAATTTCTGATGCCATTCAATTTCCAATTTCTGATGCCATTCAATTTCCAATTTCAATCCACTGCAACTTGATTCAATTTCGAATTTCAATCGATTTGTAATTTCATTCAATTCCACACAGGTATGGACACTATGAAGGAGTTCGAGTGACTGCCATCTCCTGTCTCATCGTCCTGATGTTGAACTTCTTCGAACACTCTGACTTCCACCACGAGAACATGAGAGGCAACACAGACGAGCCCCTCTCCTCTTCTTCCAGCATTTTAGAATTTCTCATTCAATTGTTTGCGGTAGAGACGAGCCCTTACATCCGCTGCAAGATCATCCAGAGGCTGTCTCACCCCAAACGCCCACACGAGGTGATTTTATTTTATCTTATTGTTCGTCTACAACGGTGTAGATGGTAACGAAAACAGGTGAATTACGATCGAATGAGTGGACAGATGGATCTGTACGCACAAGATCATCAGTTCCCCAAAATGAAAGACTTTCAACGATCTCTCTCCCACAACAATTCGATCTTCAATCGACTATGGTACATCTTGAAGTAAGTCATGTCGTTACGACACGAATTGAGACGTTGTACAGTGGTCCTGATACCGGCTGTGACGCCAGGCTGAGGACTCTTCTGAGAAAATTCATCACCAACGTATGGGGAGGTCCCAAAACGAATCAGAGGAAGGACCGTCCCAATCACAACGTGAGTATTTGGGACGTCCCAATTCTCATTCGAAATTTCACCGACATTTTAGCAGAAGGGCAATCGCATCTTGACGATCAAACAACCCACAGTTTCATCTCAGTCATTTCAATATCCTCCGGCAGCTTCTCTTACTGCGAACAGCGGCAGCAGCGGCAGGGGACATAAGAGGAGGGTAGACGAAGGTAAAAAAAAGGAAGGGAGTGGGAATTGAAACCGTGCAGAGGCAGATTACGTTCCCGGTGTAGAGCAGAAGGTCAGAGTTACGCCGGACTACAACGCGCCACCGAAGACGTTACGTATTAAACCACCCAAGGAAGGGGTATGTTTTCCCGCCATTTTTTCCCGCCATTCTTTGTAACGACGTATGCAGATGTCGCCACCACCACTTACGGCCGATTACGGTCAGAGCGTACCGGAAGAACCAGTAGCCGCCGCCCTATCACCCACCCTTCCCAAGAAAATTTCGATCAAGGTGAAAAATGGCGGGAACGGGGTTCGAAAACTAAACCCCTGCAGCCACCCACGTCGGGGGTTACCTCACCGGTTATTGCGGCACCCGCGGTAGTAGCGAAGAAGAGGGGGACGAGTAAGAAGGCCAAGGCTCAGTCTGTTCCCGCCCACCCTGAAGTGTCGTGTACGGCCACCATTGTAGACACACACATCCGAATCTCGATGCGGGATTTGGTGAGATTTTTTTTCTTTTCTTATCCATCGTGAAAAGAAAAATATCGAAAGTGAAAAAAAGTGAAGAAAACGTGAAAAAGATTGAAGAAAAAGGTAGATTCCGATTCCCGATCCGATTCCGAACGAATCCCCCATCGATCCTCTGTACATCGCCGATCCCGCCCTTCTCAATCCCGACTCCGGCTCGGACATCGGCCCCGTTCGCATCACCCTCCGAATCGGAGACGGAACCATCGGCACCCGCGACGTCTGAGACCATCATCACACCGACACATGACAAACGTCCTCTTTATGTCTCTCCGTTCATGTCCCTGATAAAGGCATCGATCTCTGCGTAGTTTCCGTCGTTCATCGCGTAGTCCACGTGCTTCATCGTCTTCACGTGTTGGTCCAAGTCTTCGTATTTGACCAGGCAGCACTCGCACCATCCTTCCTTCTTTGCAGGCTTCGCTGGTGTCTCTCTCTCTGCAGCTTCTCTCTCGTTCTTCTTCTTCCACACGATGAGTGCCTCTTCGTAGGATAGAAAGGGAGACAGGAGGGGAAAAGTGGATTCCAAGTTGAGTTTGGGAAAACAAGAGTGGCCCTGGAGAATGTTTAGATGATGTTGGTGATGATGTGATGTTTGATGATGTGATGTTTATTTGATGATGTGATTGGATGATGATCAGGTTCGATGGTGTGATGTTAATGATGTTAGACGATGAGTGTTGACATCAGATGTTTGAAAACGATTGATCACCCTCTTCTCTATGGTTGAAAAATGTTTGATGAGAGGCTTGCAGTTGGTGACCGTATCCTCTACGATCAGACTCGACTTTGGAAGGGCTTTCATTTGTGATCCTGAAGATGAATAATTGCTCATATTCTGATTCGGCAGCATCTATCGTCATTCAGAATGGCAAAATAAACATCGTGTTTGATTTCTCACCATACTGTGTTTCAACGGAGGTGGTATTGCATTCGGTACAGATGAACTCATATAATTAGAGTGACCGTTCGATAACATGGAGGGTATCTGTTCATATCGATCAGCATGATCCATCATCATCATCACCCACAGAGAAGGCTGGATGCTGCTGCGCAGTTGCATGGTTGAAGAGGAGAGAGTTGACCTTGGGCCCAGTCAGATTCGGTTGAGTCCTGAAATGAAATGAGATGACATCATCTACACCATCACTCACGCCCTCTTCGCGTTGCGAGCGTGTTGCAGGTTCGACAGCCGCGACAGAGCCATGATCAGATCTTGAACTGTCCATATCGTCTTATTATACATTTTACACATAGATACAAAGTCTTTTGATTCTCCCCCGACGGATGACTTCAAGATCTTTTTTCTTCGAGTGGGGACATAGCTACTGTCTGTGACATGATTTCAGCGTCGCATGGGGATGTTGGATGACTCACTATCCGTCAGATCGGTGGAAGGATTATGACTCGGTGCTTGATTTGTAATGAGATGTGTGATCAGTGACACGTTGAACGTTCCTTCCACCTGTTAAGTGCGATGAGAAGATGGAAAATGATGTGATGTGGAATGGATATCTCACTTTACCACCGAAAGCTACGATGGGGTTGACTAATTTTTTCGTGATGGAAGAAGAAACGTCTAAAAAGAAGACACAGCCTTCAAATGAAGTCCTCGGTGTAACGGACGTGAATAGATGTGGCCGGGGCTCTTCTGTATTTGTCGTACCATGCAAAGGAACGAATAAACCAGGACGAGCATGACTCGTTTCGGTCTCTGTTCATTGTTCAGATGATTCGCAACACAAAGAGAAAATCACTTGGTAAAGACATCTGTGATTCTTGTTCTAAAAATCGTATCAGTACATTCCCATCCCTTCATTGACTCTCATCTCACCTGATCTTCGATACATATTCTGAGTCATCATAAATGGAGGCAGCTGATCCGCTGAATGCTCCCCTCCTTGTAAATGATTCACCAGTTTCCCCTTGTCATCCACTGACGGTAGAGTCTGTCTGGACATGATGTGATGTGTGGGCCGGCCCAGTTTTGCTCTGTCGGAATGTTTTCGGAGAAACTGAGGAAGAGTCCGCGGGTTGGAACTCGCCGATTCAATCTTCCCGCTTCCGCCACACTGACGTCATCTTCTATGAATGTCCTTCTCATCCTCTAACCCCATTGTCGTCTTGAGGAGTGGTACAGCTGTACTGAGTGTGATCTGTGTTGTGATGACATGAGTCTTTGCAGTATTCCTAATTTCCATGACCGAGCTTCTCACTGCTGAGGAATTCATACAATTCATCAACTTCTCCATCCAAGTATACCTCGTTCATCTTCTCTCGAGTGGTAAATGAGAGATCGAAGCAATGCAACTGATCGATGTCAATTGGACGTGAATCTAAGTGAGTGAATGGACGCCAGATGATGCGCGGATTCTGCGAGGCAAAACGATTTGAAGTCCTCTTTATCATTTCGAGTAAGAGTAATTCAGCTTCCCATTCTGGTAGACGTAAAACTCTTGTTTTCCTGATAGACGTTGATTCCTCGTTGACACCTTCTCTGTGGCCATCAGCTCTTCACACTCCGCCTGTTGACTCATCAGTTGCCATCATCTCCATCACGATCATGATTGTCTTCATCAAATATATACCGTTATCTATCTACACTCACCAAGTTCAAATATCTCGTTCGAATGTCTACTTTACATCCACTACAGACGAATCGAACCGTTTTCACCGTGGCCACTCTGCTGATAAAATGTAGAGGCTGTCCACACTCTGTCTCTCATCATTCATCGTCTCCATCATCATCGTCGTCACCTCTGCACGGTGTCATCATGTACTTCCATGTGTCGACGTTAGCCATCATCTTGTTCGATTTCTTGAAATGCCCATCGATAAAATCAACGTATTCCGTCACTGTGATGTCCCCCACTGCAGTAGATCGCATCACATCGAGGATGTTCGTGTGGACATCTTCCTGCAGGAGGTGTGGAGCCTTATCTGCCACCAACTGTAACATACTGTTTCCATTCTTGTGCATGTGTAGATCCTCTTCCGTGACTAAAAACAGACGATAGTTGATCATTCGATCGATGAGAGTGTGAGGGCCCCAGTTGATGTACGTTTCGACTGGTAAAAAGGTGTTGAAGTAGTCGACGGCGGTCTCCCGCGTGACTTTTCTGAGAAAAGTGAGGGGGGGGAGGGTAGAGAACTTACGGAGTGAGTAAGGGTACGGATTCCAGAGGAATGATGGCTCCGACTCGTGTCTCTTCGATTCGTTCTTCACTCAGCGTTCGCTTCTTCGTGATGATTTCTGATTGGTCTGTTGATTCACATCAGTAGAGGGTCGTGTCATCGGTGGAGGATGTATATTCGGAAGATGGTGTTGTGGTGATGACATGGTGATGATGTGTTCTGGTGATGATGTGTTCTGGTGATGAAATTGCTATGATGACATTGTGATGATCATTGTGATGATCATTGAGATGATCACAGTGATGACATGGTGGTGATGTGTTCTGATGATGGAAGTGTGTATACCTGATCGATAGGTCAACTTCTTCCACCCCAACTCTACGTCGAATGTCTCCGTCGCCACGACCGAAAACTCCTTCCCGCCACTCTTGACAATTCCGTGAATTTTCCTCTCCTTCGTCTTGTTGGATGGCATACAACTACCCTCATCAACTCATGACATCTCATCTGACATCTCACCTGATGACCGTAGCCCGTCCCACGACGTCAGTCACGTGACTTCCCATGTATCCCACGGATTCTCCATCGATGACATTCAATCCTCCTCGCTGCGTCAACAAGATGACCTTCGCCATCTCCCCCTTGTGCGTCAGATCGACACGCTCAATGTCTACATCATCTTTCAATTGACCAAAAAATTCGTTTTGCATGAGAATCCTGCGAAAATGAGTTTTACTTTTTCCATTGAAAAAACTCTCACTGTACGGAATCTGCAAACAAACTCTTCGTTTGTTCTGGATATACGACAGAGTCCATTTCCATGACACAGTGATCTCCCTGTAGCTTGTCGAATGCAACACGAGTGAATTCGTGACTCCATCCCAAGTGCTTGTACAGGTGGTAGTTGAGTGTGTCTTGTGTGAGGAGAGGTGCCTTCTCTTCCACGTCTCTCTCTTCGATGGCTGTGATTTCGATGTGTCCGTCAAAGTTTTGTGGCTTCTCGTCGGATGTGGTCAACTTCCAGAGTAGATCGTCACCGCTATGTGTCTTCGTGATGAATTGTCTCTGGTCGAGGTGAGTCGTCTTGTCTTCTGATCTTCACATCATGATGAGATGAGATCAAATGATATGATGATCAAATGAGATCACAAGATGAGATCATTTCACGTGATGATGAGATCACAAGATATGAAACACATGATGATCAGATGATTTCACATGATGATGAGATGGTGATGGTGATGCACGATGACTCACGTTCTCTCGTTCGTTCTTCTCTATAAACTCTCTCATCTTCTTCAGCACGACAAAGACATCAGCTCGATTGACTCCCAGCAATCCAATGTGTGCCTTGAAATGATTGTGAATCACATAAGACGTCATCTTCTTCAAGAAGAGATCGGCGTAACCGTTCGGACGGTTCCATTCTACGTTCATCTCTGGTTGTGTGAAATCTGTATCCAAGCGACCGATTCGGTTCTGGATGCCTCCCTTTTCGTTGGGATAGAATAGCCACGGATCATTCTCTTTGGATTTCGATTTGATTAAGTGTCGTTTGAATGACTGATGGAGATCAGGATGGGGTGATCGATGAGATGTGGATGGGAGAGATCGTGTGATGATGAAGTACCTCGTTGAAATAAGTGTAGAGACACCAATCGGCGTTGAGACTGTTGTGTCCGACGTAGATGATGTCTTTGTTTTCTTCGACGGCTTCTATGAAGATCGGTTGTATGGTCTCTCTCTTTGCATTAAAGACTCTCCCCTGCATGGAGTCAACGGATCATGTTCCTCAAAGTGTTCACCGTTTCGAATTCAAAATCCATGGGGACTGGCTGGGCGATTCTGTCCTTGACTGTTTGAAAATGAGATGAAAAGTAGGATGATGATTACCTCTCTTGTGACTGAGTTTGATGCCATCTTTCGCGGTCATCCAAGTGTATCGGGTCTGATCACGTCACAACGACAACATCAGGATGTATTGTCACCTGCCCTCCAGTGGAGGCTTTCGATCTGGAAACAACTGACTGATTGAGATTGTTCATCAGAGCCTTTGCGAGCCCTGCATCAACGATTAAAGAGCGGCACCATCACGGACACAAATCTCACTTGCTGACTGAGAGATGAATAGTGTATTTGGGGGAACTTTCCAACTACCTGGAGGTAACACGGGGATCTCGTAATCCACGCACATGAAAGTTGATTTCTTAGGCTTGTGTGATGATACACAGCGAACTGGTTGTGGACATGACACCAGTTTCTCTCTCGCACATTGAAAGTGCTGTCTCAATCGCAACATGATGATCTTGTGATTGACTGCGATTCCGTGATCGTTATGCACCATCTACAACGCTTCGAAAAACGAAGATAAAATACAGCGTTTTATCAAGATGCAGTGTTGCGATTGACGAATGAGTTGACGATGGCCTCCAGTAACTGTTTCCTCGTCCTTCCCAACTTCTGAGAGAACGCCGGGGCAGTCATGCACGCCGTCTCTGCGTTCAGAACTGCTCGCCATCAGGACCCTCACCCTTCACATCGCGTCTCACCTTTCAGCAACAGAAACTCTCTCAAGTCATCCTTGTGAAACACCGTACTCTGATGAATGAACGGCTGTGTGCTAGGTACTCCTCTCCTTGAACACACCGACAGACGATAGTGAGACGTCGACCTCTCTTCTCCCTATCCAGAGTCAGCTCTATAGACGGTCACGTCCATCACCGCAGGAACATCTGCCACTTTGACGTTCGAAGAGCTCATGCCTAACTCGTTGGGTGTGAGGGGTTGCACTACAACGAGGAAGTGTGTAAAGTGGCTGGCCATGAATGCGGGTGAGACGGGTGTGTTTCCCTCTTTGAATACGATCATCACCACGTCGTTACCCAGATGTCTCTTTCTCTCCAACTAGTCAAGCCATGTCAGTGGATAGAATAGAGAGAGGATAGAGTGTAGATTATATAGAGGATATAAAAAGATGTAGAAGTGTAGAGAATAGAAAAATGAGATGTCACCTGTTGATCATCGTCAGGGGTGAAGGGAAGGTAAGTAGAGACGTGGAACATGATCTCGAAGCCTCGAAAGATAGTGTATCTCGAATGTGTCCCCGTCGTGTCACCTGCTCTCCGTCATCACGATCGATCATGGAAACACATGATCATGATCACGATCGTGTCGTTGATAATGACTCACGGTTGACATCTAATCCTCCTCGGAATCGATCCCAGCCCTTCAGTGTCACTTTCGTGGCCAAGAGGTCCAAAAAGTCTTCAAAATGCTTGTTTCCGGTCTCTACAACGAGGCGTCACGAATGTTTGAGACGTAGAAGGAGCTCACCGTTACAGAACATCTCTGCTTCCGTCGTCTGTCCAGGTTTACAATATAATATTCCGATCTTTGATTCTTTTGAGATCTGCAACACGTCAATCGTGCAATCATCACAAGTACAATGTACAGAGATGAATTATTTAAAAACCATCCATGACGAATTCAATGTGACGATTTGATATGTGATCCATTTACAAAGAGAACATGATATCACAGTACAATAGGGTATAGAAGGACATCATCCAACATGACATCAGATCCCCTCTCACCTGTGCCTTCTCGTATTTGATGAGCTCTTGTTGTATCTCCGGTCCACTCATCTCTGTCATCGACTTCTCCGTCGTATTCATTAAGACATCAGGAAAGGCAGACAAGATCTCCCTCCTCGCGTCAGGCTTCAGCCGATTCGATGCAAAGAAAGTGGACTCTAAATTTGCCTTCTCGCTGCGGAGCAGCACTTGCATCTGCCTCTTCTCACTGTTCTCTCCTTCCGTGTTCATGTTTCGGATGCTCGCGACTACGGTACCAATCTTGGCGTCCTACACGTGTGAATGTGACGTCACGTGACGTCATCACCTTGAAGTACCAGTGAGAGTGTGGCTTGTTGATGAATTGAGTCGAGTAATACTGCAGGTAGAATTTGGGTAACACGAGGGGGTATCCCTTCACGATGTGTGATTCGGCGTTCGATCTCGTCGTCTCTTGCGTCCATTCACCGAAATCTCCACCCAATAGCGAGCTGCTGGCCATCTCAATGGCCGGCTGTTGAGATGAGTCGAAATCCACCGTTGACCTCACACCTTTCTCGTACTCTCGGACAGATATCTCTCGCTGACAGTAACATACGTGTCCTGATAGATCGTCTCGTCGTATTTGCTCGACTCTTGGATGACCAATCGATGTGAACTCATCCGTTTGTCAGATTCCGGTGTCGTTGTAGATGAACTGGCTCCGTTTCGACCCAGAGTGAGGGAATCGCGTTTGTTCAAATCCTTGTCGGCTGGGTGGATTTCAGGTTTTAGGGTTTAGTGAGAGTACGCACCGCTCGATCTCCGTTCCATCTGTAACCAAAATTGTCTCGCTTCACTGGATGACGATATGTCCTGTTACGTATCAGTACGCATCGTGGAAATTTCGTGGAAATCTCACCAGACGGGTGTCGTGTTCGGTTTGGATTTGACCTGGAAAAGATTAAAATCAAACAAAAGACGGAGATGATGAGAGACAGAAACGAAAAGAAGATCTCACTGTCTCTCTTTGCTCTCAGTTCACTGTGATACGAAGTGTGATTGTCCCTCTGTAACATTCCCTTCACGTTCTGTATAAATTTCATTCCCACGCTCGCTCTCGATAGTGTCTTTGAAGCAGCCGCAACACTCTCCGTCGTCTCTTCCTTCTTCTATTCCACCATCAGTCATCCATCTACAACGCGAATCGTGACGAAAACGAAAAAGTATGGAAGCAGAAATAACTCACCTCTCTCTCTTGTTTCAATTCGATTGTACTCTCTCTCGGATGCTGTTGGATAGCATCGAAGCTCTGACTGATCTTCCTCCTCAATCTTTTCCAAATTCAATTTCATTTTAACCATTTTTTACGAGGGGATGATTCGTTTTAAAATTTGGAGAGAGATACGAGAGATGATTTGAAAATGTGAAGAGAGAAGAGGTGAAGTCACTCTTTTGGATGTGTGTGTTCAATGGAAGGTGAAGACTCGTTGGGTCTCGTGTCTACGGAGGCAGCTCTGTAGAAAGACATGGTGGGGCCCGTTCCTCTCATCGTCCCTGAGTCACTGTGAAAGCGAGTGAGACATCCATACATGGATTGGAATACATATACAGCAGTGTCATGTCATGTGTCTACGATGCGATCTCATCGCGATCGACACGATCGATCACAGTGAGATGTCACGTGTATGAGTATGATATCACGGAAGTTGCCACTGACATAGTCGGTGGAGGGGGAGACACCATGGGTAGAGAAGAGGCTGAGATAGTCATACCAGCAGTTCGATTCTTCAGTCGAACATGAACCGGTGACTCTTTACCAGAGTTCTCGTAGCACGTGATGATTACCCTCTTTAGAAAGTGGGCGAGATCCACCTGTGAGAATGAGATGATGGAAGGTGTATCACGTGATGTGTATCACCTCCGTCTTGTGAACGACGGTAGTCTGATTTAAACCAGAATAAAAGGCATCTGAGACGGTGGTGGAGAAGGCAGAGGCTGCTGACACCAACTTGTCTCGTATCTCATCCAGTGATGGTGTTCTACGTCGCGATAGTTCGGTTCTCCAACTGTGAGAGAGATTGAACATGAGATGGAGGATGTGAATGTCTCACTCGGAATCATTGGGTTGATCCCATGGTTGAGACTCTAAAAGCCAGGAGAAATGCATTGCAATATCCCACTGTTCGATCACGGCGATGATGGTCAGAAGAAACACTCGAATAGATTCCCGAAACCTTGTATGGATTTAGTCGAGGCGACATTACAAAATGCTATAGAGACGATGTCAAGACATTGCCAGTGAAGAGAGAGGGGGAGAAGTGGATTCAATACCTGGCCATCTGTATATCGAAGTGATCGGGATTGGAAAGAGGCAGAGAGGCAACCATAGCCTTACTACTGCTCGTGACCTCCTTCGCGGCTATCATAATCTGTTCCATCTCAAATGGATTGTTATTCTGCCTCAGATGAACATCGTGTCTACCTGATATCATCTCCCACCTCTCAAACGAACATGAAGATGGAAGAGTGGTTCTCTTCCCTTTATACACACGTGTGATTTAGACTGAGCGAGTTCAGGCAATAAGATGGAAACTTGGAAATATGATGTCTGTGGCAGCCATCATTTCACTCCTGTCAGGACTCTTTTCCATGAATTTTTTATGTTACAGTGAACACTTTGATCTTTCATCCTCCACGCGAGACCGCATCATCACAACAGATGCACGAGCATGAGATTGTCTTTATCAGAGGTTCGCCTTGCGAGCTTCCTCCAACTTGTCACGATACAGTTTCTCAGCTCTCGTCCACACGTCAGACTGTCCGACGACTCCCAAGTGTTCTAAGAGGAGACCGCTGAACTCGATGGAGCTCTCCAGGGGGACCAGTGATGGAAGATGATCGATGGCAATCNGGAAACTTGGAAATATGATGTCTGTGCAGCCATCATTTCACTCCTGTCAGGACGCTTTTCCATGAATTTTTTATGTTACAATGAACACTTCGATCGCTCGCCCTCCACGCGAGACGGCATCATCACAACAGATGCACGAGCATGAGGATGTCTTTATCAGAGGTTCGCCTTGCGAGCTTCCTCCAACTTGTCACGATACAGTTTCTCAGCTCTCGTCCACACGTCAGACTGTCCGACGACTCCCAAGTGTTCTAATAGGAGACTGCTGAATTCGATGGAGCTCTCCAGGGGGACCAGTGATGGAAGATGATCGATGGCAATCACATCGAGCGGTGCGACTCCATCTGATTTCTCGATGACTCTCACTGTAGGCTCTGCAAAGGTGGTCGAAGTGTTGTAGATGGGCACGGGGTTGTGTGGGTTCGATGTGTCGCAGCTGACATCGACCATCACGCTCATCTTCCTTCCAGACTCTCTCGCGTTGTCTAACGTGTAGAAGGGAGGGATGGGACGTGAGAGGTAGATGCAGTTGACAAAGATGTCGTAATGACCGATGGCTGAGAAAGGTCCGCCGACCTTTGTCTCTTGCAGATCCCACTCTGCGATGTTTTCTCTGGGGACACCAGATCGGATGGCAAGATCGATGGCTCCCTTTCCACATCGGCCGAGGGCTCCGATGACGATGACGGTGGGAGAGCGACCGGCGCGAGCGATGTCCTTCTTGATGTCTTCGACGAGTGCATCGGAGTCGGCGTAGTAATCTAGAGCGGGTACCTGTGAATGTGTCAATGGGAGATGGTAATAGTGATGGACGGACCTTCTCGTTGCTGTGTTGTTGATGAGACCAAGCTGTGGGTGTGGTGAGTGAAATAGGCAGACGATGCATTATGGAATGGCACCTTTGATGCCAGCGGCCATGCCAATGAAACCAGCGGAACGTCCGAAGGCGGCAACTCTTCTTCCTTGTGCATCTAAGAGGAATTCCAAGTCCAAGAGGAGACCATTTCCTCTTTCGAATCTCTGAAGGAGTTCTCTCCAACCGCCCTGTTGCTTGTAACAGTGGGCAAAGTAGACGTGAGTGTGGCTGAGAGGTTCATTGTCCTCGGGCAGCTGGTGTAATGTTTAGATGGGGTGACAGACAGCTGTCGACCGTACCTCTTTGAGGCCCAAGATGATGTTGTCGAGAGGAGCTGTACGCCAGCCTCCTGCGGGTACTAACTCGGCTCCAGCTGCTTCATAATCGGCGTCACGAGCACATCTTTCGGTCGACCTCTCTACTCGGACCTGATGAGAGGTCAGAAGTGGATGTCGATGTCATTCCGCTCACCTTGTGTCCTCTCTCAGTGAGATACTGAACTTGGGATGGAAGAAGAGGTGTCCTGCGCTCCAGCTCTTTGACTTCATCTCTCAGCCAGAAGGTAACGGGTGTGATGGGTGTGGACATTCTGAATGTGTTGTTCGATTGCTTGTTGAAGATGCTGTGTTCAAGCGGTCTCTCTGCCAATATGTCCAGAGTCTCCCAGTATAAAATAGGGCATAAACACAGGCAGGTGCTGCTGTGTCTAGACCGATATGAAAGTAATGACCAGTCCGTCCCGTTCCTGGTGATCGTTAGGATTCCTCGAGTTCCTGATCCTTCTCAGATTTCCAAAAAAACTCGGACAAATGAAATATCCACGGGGTCATCACTCTTTTAGAACCCTCTGTAGATAGCCGGAATTTCCGATGAACATCCAGAACGTAGACAAGCCTTAAGGGGCAAACAATCTTTATTCATCGCTCATTGAGAGCCTCCGATTTAGCTTACCTAACAAACGGTCCTCCGGTGAGTTTAGTGTAATCAGGATATGCTCATAAATACGATATTGATGTATTATGTCATAATCAAGATAATTGAGCGAGATAAATCATGTCTATCACATTTGGATGGAATGCTAATGGACGTTTGATGCTTTATGTGATTCAGTGGTGAAATGAGGAGACATCGAGTGAGTTGATTGATAAATATGACGAGAGTTACGCAGGACTGCACGAATGCGAAACAAGAAATGGTTGATTACACCACAAAAGCGAAAGCAGAAGGGTTAACGCCGAGAATAGTAATTCTGATCGTCACCTACTCTCTGCACAAGCAGTGCTCATTGGGTAGATATGGAATGGAAATCTTTGATTGTTTCCGTTGGGTCTAGATGAGAAGAGGAGGACTTCCGACGGCATATCGTTGGCCATAAAGTGCTCTAAGAGTTCACCTGCATTTGAATCACGAAGGATTTATGCTAGATGCTCACCTCCAACCCAACCCCCTTTGACCTTGACCGTTGTTGGGGTACTCAGGTGCGATCTCTCAATGGCCATCTGCGGAGGTGCATTAGCAAAGGTCTCTGTTGTTTGAAATTCACCTGCGGATCTGGTTTCGTCTAAATCGTGCCCTCAATGCACGAGTCCCCAATTATGTTTCAAAAGAGTCACACGAAGGCAACAACAATTTCCACACAATGAGGACTCGTGCCATGCCCCCTTCAACCTCAAAAGAGTCACACGAGGCAACAGCAGTTTCAGTTTCCAGAGGCACGGAGGTAATAATGCTTCCCCTGCAGATGCGACCACCTTAAGGTGTTCGCAGAAGTTTCGTCTGCAACGTTTTCCAACCCGGTAACACTTTTACAGTGGTTTCTACAACGTCCCAAAAGAGTGATGACCCCGTGGAAATATCTAGGCGGCGTCAGGTCGGGTCATCGCGGCTGCCCAGTGGGCTGTATAGAGTATGATAAGATGAGACGTGTTGGATCATACATGAATTGGTATTGGTGGGTGGAGGTGATGCACGATGATATGAAAGCGGCGTCAAATTCGACGACCAAGAATGAGATCATTGAGCTCGGTTGGAGTCGAAGAGTTTCGATTTATTTGCACAAAGTGATCTTGTGGCAGATGGCGGAGGCATCTTGCTTCTCGATCAGATTAAACAACTCGTGGACACCGAAGGCCATCACTTTAGTACACTGCACAGATAAGTCTCTTCCTTTCATATATCTCCTGTTCTCTCACCACTTTCTGGACGGTCGTCTGTTTAATAGCGCATGCTTTGACGACCTCCTTCTGAAATGCAGCCTCGGTGCTGTTCTTTCCCACTACTTTCTGGATCTCTTCGAAGATAAATTTACAGGTGGAGCATGTGGCAATTCCTTTTAAGAATCAGAATGGGAAGATGTGCCATGTTCCGATGATCGGCTCACCTTGAGATTGTCCATAAGATAGAGGAATGGCCACAGCGAGAGAGAATAAGAGGAGAGCAACAAAGAATACACGCATCTCGGATGGGGTGTCGGGGAGGAAATGGTTGTCCCTTGTAAACATAAATATATTTTAAAACCCTAAATCCGTTTTCTTCCTCCTTTGGGATAAGGCCTCTTTATACTCGAAACAGCTCATTACTACTCCTGACGGCCTGGCGGATAAGTTGTTGTCACTGAAGCTATCCATCAACGGCGACGTTCTTAGACTCACTGTATAGTCGTCCGACGTTGTAAGTTGGGACTGCTCGATCCTCCCCCTTAGAGTTGTTAAATACATACACTTCGCGTTACGTGAAGATATACGTTCAGCGGTATCACACAAGAACAGACGTCTGAAGAGAAGAGAGAGGTATTTGAAAAAGATTATTTATTATAGTTGCTTTGCCTCTCCGTCGATTATTTGGTAAATCAGACATTGTGAGTGGGCTCGGCGTAAGCTCGGCTAGGTAGACGCTCGCAATGACTCATACTGAGTCTGCTGCGTTCGTCTCCTCTAAAGAGATTGTAGTTGTGTTGAGGCGCCTCCTGCATCACGGTCAGTTCGTCTCATCGTGTTGAGATCACGGTAGTACCTCTTGGAGGCAGTAGACATGTCCTTCACAAGTATATCTTCCACTGTCTGTGGCTCTTCAATAGTGAACCAATTATCGATGGGAAAGAGATACTGGCGGGCTTCATCAAGCATGTTCTTGCGTTTAGACGAGTAGAGCTCATGTAACTCTTCGATGAGCGTGTTGTCTCTGTCGGAATCGAGGTACATGGACATCTCGACTGGGAGAGGAGGGATGGATTGGGAGATGAAGCCTGAGGAGATGAGATAGGGATGGACCTTCCATGGTCTCACCTTCGAGCTCAGATAGAGAGGAGACCATCTGAATCAACGTGAAAGGAGGGGAAGGGTTGCCCGAGTGGGCGATTGCGATCTCATCGGTCGATCCATCAGAGGGACAATCGTCGAGCTCGATCTCAGATCTAGGAGAGCCGACTTGACCCACGAGCTGCACATGGACTTGAATGCATGAGGATAGATCTTCTTCACAGTCTGAAGTCGGCGTTTCATCGGATGGCAGGTCGAGCCGAAAGACATCTGGTGAGCCGTCCTCGCTGCTGGTGGGTGTGCCTTCAGGAGAATAATGGACTGTTCGTCTTCAGTTTTGGATGTTGTCGAGAATGTGGTGATTGGACGGAAGAAAAATGTCGATGTCGCGATTGAAAGTGTCAGCTCGGGCTATCGATAACGTCATCGGATACACCATCAGAGAGAGGACACACCGAGACCGAGTGACGCATCACTCGATTGCCCTGAGCGCTTCCGACACGGTCGATCATTCAGAGTGCATTAGAAGACGTCGACCATAAGTAACCGTCTATCAACGAACGAGTTCACGCTAAAACTTGGGACTCGGTTTGAGAAGAGACAGTATGAATCAGATGGATTGTACCTTCAGAGGGAGGGGTAGCGTCAACAGCGATAATTTCTTGAATGTCGGGCAGGTGCTTGATCCTCCTTGCCTTACTCTTGCGGTTTCTGATGGGTGTGGGTTCGTAGCACACTTCGTAGTGTCCCAGAGAGCTAGTAATCCAGTAGACAGCTATTGGATCGACCATGCTGGATCCATTCATAAATCTAATCTGTTCAGTTGACAATGGTGAAGGGTATGACTGACCCTGCAATATTTTTATATTCTGTAGGTAGACCTGGTATCTTGACTTCCACGCTTTGGTCTGTGATGATCTTCTCCAGATATTTCGTGTCAGGTTGTTCTAGAGGTAGATTCCAAGCTTGCCCTCCACCACACTGGAAACGGATGCCGTGCTTCACATCGGTTCCCGTCAGGATGACTTGCTCGATGTGTTCCAGCAGTAGAAGAAGAGAAAGGGATAATGGGCGACCGAAAAAGATGGCTCTCTCTGGAGGTGGAGCTCTTGGCATCTGATGATCAGCGAGGGGTATTCTGTTTGTCAGAGTAAAAATTTCAGGCTGAAGGAGGAGGGATGGGGAATTTTCTGGGTGTTCCATAAGTGATTAGTGTTCCAGGCATAAGTAATCCTCCAAACACGGCCTTAGGCCTGTGGTATGAACAGTGCTTCACCGAGTGGTTCCAACCCTTTTACACTGAACATGTACTACAACTCTTCAACGGAGAGCTCCACCAACACCTTCATCATTACGTCCGATCTCATCAGAAGGATTGCTGGGATACGTCTCCTCGTTACGATCGTCTTAAAAATGTGATGATCTCCTGACACGATCACTAACACCTTCAGACATAAATTTGGAACAGCACCTCCATTTTGTGCACCTCATCGACACACGAGACTCTTCAGTGCACCACACAACCACATCACAGATTGGTAATAGGCTGCATCTCACATCTTCATCACATTTTTTGTTTTACTCACCCAATCGTTCTGTCCCGTGAGAGTAATGTAGAGCTTCTCTGTAGCATCCAGGGCTGTCTCTGCGATATCTCTGACGAAGGGAAAGTCTGATACCTTATCTCCTCCCGCAGCAGGTCGTATCCAAAAGAAGATATTTGTGTTTGGGTGTGGTCCTTGTTCTGTGAATAGCCATCCCACAACGATTTCAGTTCATCGTATTGTTGGATGACAAAATAGGTGTCTCATTATCACCATGTGAATCACTGATTTAGTGAGTGATGCGATGGAATGTCTTCCATACGTCCAGTAGATCACAATGCACCTGATCTTGATGTAACCATTGAATTCGAACACTTCACCTCTTGTATATCTCCGCCTTTATGTGTGCCGATGCTCTCATCAATATTTCAACAGATTGGGCCAGTGGATTAGATTGCATGTGTGAAGCCAGGTGGGGTTCATCTTGACCACACCCATGCTCCTTACGGAGAAATTATCCTGCGATAAACTCCACAGAGAAGAAATGCGGACAGCACGTTTTAATATCGATAACGTTTTCAGTGGTATCATTAGCATAGTCTGATATGCTGGCGTTTGGACCACTAGTCTCCAAAAACTCTCCGTCGCGTTGTTTGACTGTAAGTTTGAATGCTCAAGATCATCGCATGAGAAGGCGCGACCGAGTTTGCGGCTCTGCCTGATTTATAATACCACCAATAATAAGGATGAAATGACACAATTAATTTGATACGTGCATCATGTGTAGATACATACGGTATTTAATATTGCCCGAACTTCCGACATCACATCACATCAACATGTTCCGATTGGTACTGTGTCTAACGCTCGTGTCCATCACACTCTCGTTTCCCTGTCAAATCTATGTGGACAACCAGAATATAGAGGATGTTGAGGGCTGTGGCAGCATCTCGCAGCCTTGTAAGACGATTCCAATCAACAGCACTTCGGTGTGTCTGTCTTCAGGTCGACACGAGGTAAAAAACAAAATACCTTCACAATTGCAATGGTGGAAGAGAGATGGAAGTGATACGAAGGTGATTGAATCCAGAGATGATGTCTTACGTACAACAGCCACAATTGGTTCGTTCATCAACAGCCGTAATTTCTTGCGATTTAGAACCTTTTGTGAGATGGTCAGACATAAGCTTCCTCAGCTGGGACGTCATCAGTGGAGAGCTGTGTGAACACCTCGACCTACGTTCAGTCCGTATTGATATGACTTCTATTTTCACGGTAACACCTCATCGTCATCACGCTAATTACCACAGATGCAAGGGCTTCAGACGATCCTCATACGGGATTCTCATTTTACTGCACAGGTCATCTTTCGACTCAAATTAACAAAGCTTACCCCAATCGAAATCACAAACAACACCTTCTCCGTATTTGGAGTCACATACGTGGGATCCTTAAATATAACCATGGAGAATAACATTATTGATTCGGTGCAATTCATGGAAGAGTCCAAGCTCAGTTTCAGGGACTCTTTCGAGGAAAGCCAACAGAGATTGATCCGAAACAAGATCAGCCGAGTCAGCGTTATGGTGTGAACTAAATGATAACGGAGAGAAGAATGTAAATGACATGGACAGAACCTCCATCGTACCTCGACCACTCTCTACGGAAACGAGATCGGCTTAGTTTTCTACTTCACTGCATATGGAAACGTTCATCTATCTCACAATCAATTCTCACAATTTTCTGTATCGACTGCTTTCAATCTCAATATGGATGCAGAGTCAAACGTCTGGATGAACGATCACAGCGACACGAAGGCGTTGTCCATAGAAGGAGCTACTGTCTCTGGTTCGATTCGCATTTACAACTGCAGCTTTGAGGGCTATGACAACGTGGCAATATCGCTCGGTATCGATTCATACAATGTCACGTTGGACAGAGTCAGGTGAAACATCTGAATCGAACGTACAAGTGAATGAGATGGTCAGGATCACAAACTGTAATGCAGAGGGTGTAAGGATCGCTCTGCTCTCTGGCATGTTTCAATCGTTAGAGAGGAAGAAGAATAGGATCAACATCACGTCGAGTGACATCTCGAACAACTGGGGCGCAATCCACATCTCCGGCAGAGGATTTGACAACGAAGTCCACATCTACAACTGTACAATGACAAACAACACATCACCCTATGGAGCAGTCCTCTTCATTTATAGCGCTAACACTGTATCATCGGTAAGCTGATGACGTAAAATGGCTTGAACTGACGATGTAAGATTGAGAACATGTACATCGACGTGCCGATAACGTCAGAGCCGCTCAGGGACAATATCTACTCTGCTGTCTACGTCTCACATCAGTTCAGCCAGAAGAACAACACGTTGATCTGTCCAGAAGGAATGTATTTGTACTATCCGGAGAACAAGACGGAGTTTGTAGTCAACTGTGTATCATGTGGTCGAATGCAGTATCTAAACGGTGGGCTTATGTGTTCCATCATTTTAGAAGTGTACATATGGTTTTACCATTTAATGGAACGATCAGGTAACGGAGAGATGGTACAAGGAACAACAAAGAAGACAGAGTGCCTGATGTGTTCGTTTGGTATGAACTGTACAAAGGAAGTCCCACAGGTGATGAACGTCACAAGAGATTTTGTAAGTGATAAAAGACAGGCTCAACCAGGCTATTGGTGCAAAGAAAACAAAGAAGGAGAGATACGATGCAAGCTGTGCCCCGATGGGTACTGCAGTGGTCAGACTCACGCGTGGAATGACTCTTGTGTCGATCAGCGCAACGGCATTTTGTGTGGTGGCTGCAAGGACAATCACACCCTTTCCTTCCTCACGTCAACCTGCCTGCCGCTGGAAACATGCAGACCAGAGTGGATCAGCTTCTTAGCTGTCATACCTGCACTGTACGTGGTAGTCCTTGTGTTCTTGCCTATAGGAGATGGATCGATTTGGAAGTCAGTGTCGTATTATGTACAGACACTTCCTCTCATTGGTAAGTCTTGTCTGTCACAGACGATTGTAAAAGATGACAAACGAAATAGATGTACACGATGGCATCATCTCAGCCACATCATCCATCTTCAACGCTGCACCCAACAACAAAGGCTCTTCTTTCCTCAGGCTCTGTATCGGTCAGCTCGACTATGTACACAGAGAGCTGCTGTCTCTGTACATTCCAGTCTTTACTGTGGCTGTCTTGGCTGTCGGATCGTTGGCTATCACCCTCTACAAGAAAAGGAACGAGAGAAAGCAGACAGAGTACGTCTTGTTGAGTGAAGACATCCAGGAGGAGGAATGGCAAGATGAGCAGGAAAAGAGAAGCTATCAGAGTCGATTTACCACAGCAACGATCACAGCACTTCTTTTAGTGTACAGTGGCATCATCTCTATCTGCCTCAAGCTGCTCTTCTGTGTCGAGGTGAGAGAGAAAGAGAGGAAAAGAGCTGAGGAAAGGCAGATACACGGAGAGTGGGTGATGTATAATGCAGGAAATATCAGATGCACAGGGCCAGAGAGATATGTGATGATGGCTGTGGCAGCTCTGATCATCATTCCATCTCCTCTATTGCTCATATATGTCAGGTGCGACTACTAAACGGATCAAAAGTGTAACATTAGACAGATACAAGCTGAAAGACACGAAGGGCAATGTAGGAAAGGACGTGCTGATGGTCATTGATGGATGCTACAGAGATGGACGCAAGTGAGTGATACACAAGATGGATGCAGCTGAGAGAGAAACAGATATTGGGAAGCAGTGTTCATCCTTCGTCGCTTTCTCGTGGCTGCTGCCTATGTCTTCATCACGGATCGTCAAATGTGAGATCAGCATCCTCATTTGTCTGATATCCACGATAGGTCAGCTGCCGTCATGCTCATACTCTTTGGAATATCTCTTGTCCTTCACCTTCGCTTCACTCCCTTTGCCAAGAATGTTGGACAAGATTTGGAAACTGTCTGTTTGATATCTCTGTGTGGTCTCCTCACATTGAGCACCATGGGAAACGATACAATGACTCACATTCTAAATTTGGTGAGCTGACTCTCATGGCATATTCTAAGTGTAATCAGATTCTCATTTATATTCCAATTGCATTTGGTATCATGCTAGTCATTCACAAGGCTTATGTGAAGAGTGCCAAGAGAACAGAAATGGTAAAGAAGATAAAGCGATGTTGTTGAGACAGACTAGTATTCGGACAACTTCTTTTGAATTTGTTACCCACAATATTCGTCATATTTGTCATCAATCCCGATAGAACATCATGATGGAAGATCACCGTCAATATGCTCTATCCTCATTTTCGTCGTCACACTGTCGACGTCATCACCAGCACCTTCTGAACGTCTCGATGAGGAGCTGATTGCAGGACCGTTCGACCGTGATGATGATATGGCTCCAGGTTGTGTCTGGCGTTCTATTAGTAAGAGTACTTTTCTCTCTCTGCGTCATTATCGTCATCGTCGCCATTCTTTTTCTACCCTTCACCCTTCTTGCCCGAAGAGATGGAATACGTCCTCTCCTCTTATTCTCTTCCATCATCTCATTCTCTCCTCTTTCTTCTTTGGTCTCTTGCAATTGTTCCACGTCCTCTCACCGCGTCTCGGATTTCGTGTGTTATCTTGCGATAACACGTCATGAATCTCAAAGGTAGATGAAGAAAGACGAGCGCTGAGCTGACGGTCAAGAGCGAAAAAGTTACTGATTTGAGTGCATGTTCAAGACATCATTCATTCGTGTTGTGTTTATTCCACTTCATAGTCGTCGCGGCTTCTTCAGCGGCGAGAATTAGAAGAAGGATTGTAAGCGGATTCTCCTTGACCGTTGTTATAATAGGTAGAACCATTCGCATTCGAATAATAATAGCTTCCATCGCTGTTGTGAGGATGAGCCATTACAAAGTTCTTCTGTTTCGTGATCCTCACTTGTTAGAATAGTGGTAGCTGTTGTTGTTTTTGGCTCCGGAGCCGTAGTCTCTCGAGCAGTAGTGATTACCCTGCATCTTTGAGTGTTGAGAGCCGAAACAATTACTGACCTGCGAATTGGTTCCGTGACCCTTGTAAGAGTAGTTTCTTCCAGACATGCTGACTTGGGTTGATGGTGACGTCTGCTTTGCAAGATTGAGCCCATTCGTTGTAGATTCGACATCTCGATTTACATCAGCTTCCATGTTGTAAATTGATGAAAAAGAATGACTGAAATTCGATGAAATGTTCCAAATGAAGAAAAAGAAAATAAAATTTCCACCGAAGAATATTGAGATTTCCAATTCAATTTTGATTCTCACCGAAATTTCCTCCTATCTTCGCAACACGAGAACGACGATTTCATCCTCCATCCGTCCAATCGATCACACGAACACAAGCAACAGACAAAAGACGAACACTACCATGCCCAGAAGCAACAAGGACAACAAGGACACCAAGACCCTGTCCACCTACCAGCCCGAGGACTATTTCGGCCACGAGTGGTACTCGCCCTTCCTCGCCCTCCAGACACTCAAGCCTCTCTTAGACGACAAGCACTGGAGACAGACACACGGCCTTCAGAGGACGGAGGAAGGTTACCTCTTTGAGGCGGAAATGGCGGGCGTGCCAAAAGAGAACGTGAACATCGAGGTGAAGGACGGACAGCTACACGTCAGCGGCAAACAGAGAGTGGAAGAAGAGAGGGAAGGAAGGAGAATGTATAGCCGTAGCGACTTCTATCAGTCCATGAGCTTGCCCAGAGATGTAGATCAGAACAGCGTCAGGGCGAGCTACACTGATGGCTTGTTGAGAGTGAAGATGAGCCGTACGGAGGAGAACAACAACACAAAGAGGATCACCATCGAGTGATGTGAATAAAATTGAATCGTGAAATGGTCTTTGTCTTCGATGGCATGGAGGTGGAAAGTGATGGGATGTTCGATGTGCGAACGATCGAAAGTGTTTATAAAAACTCAGCTCAATTAATCCATGGAACCTCCTTCCACGTTCGTGAAGCTGTTGCTCAAGCTTTGTACTAGAAGCACGGTGAGTAGAAGAATTGCGTCATTCGATCCACCTTTTGTATGACCCAACGTATGTCCTTGTAACCTTTTTCGATCATAAGTTTGATGGTCCCAGGGTCCGTCTCCGTTCGACCAGAGACGAAATGTTCTCTGCAATGGCGTTGATAATAACCTCTCATTGCTGAATCAGGAAGCAGACGGATCTGCCTCTGTATGTATCTATACAAGTGGAGTGGAGCTGACATGATGAATGACGGTGATGTGATGTGATGTGATCTACACTAAGTATTTTATTGTTTTATAAGATGGCAACCGAAGAGGACATTAGAAAGTCTTTGAGATACATCCTTAAGACGAACGATGTGCAGTGAGTGGCTCCTTTATCATCTTATGATCCTAAATGAGAGAGGTTGATCACACCTCGTCAATTACGGCGGCAATTAGAGGAGCTATTGGTTTTAGAGGACGGTTGTCTCGACGAGAACAAAGAGCAACTGTCAGAGTTGGTCCAAAAGGAACTAGTAGAATTGCATGTGAGACTTGGTGCATCCGAAAATAAGAATACAAACGATTGACGTTATGAAGAGAGAAGAGAACAAGGATCCACCAACGAAGACAATCCTTCACTCCATCTCTGCTTTGCCTGTGAGCGTCCAACAGTCACCATCTTCATCTTCATCCAACATTGTTCAGACTCCATCAAACGGTATTCTCACCGATAAGGACGGTCAGTCTTACGTCATTGTGAGCATCTCATTTCCGACATCGAGTCACCACACTGATCGCATTAGTTGGGTTCCAATGCACTCCGAGTGACAGCAAAGAGATTGAACGGAGAGAAGGTACTCGATATCCGAAAGTTCGAACGAGATGGCATCTCGAAAGAGGTGATGCTCGCATTCCATCATCACATTCGTCTCAATCAACGTGTACAGTTGAAGGCAGCATCGGAGGGCATCAGGATAACATTAGAGCAATACAACATCCTGTGCAATTACTCAGATCAGATACAAACCCTGCTATCCCCCTGTTGAAATACACAGTTTTTCTAGTAAAAAGATTCTTTAGAAGCTAGAAATGTTCAAAACATCTCCAACCTTGCTCCACGGTTACTTCCAAATGATATCGCGTAGTACCAATTCTACGCTATCATTAAGATAATCACTATTGGATGAAAATATCACGTGTGATCTGTTCACTGCCAAAGGCCGCAGAAGGGTAGGCTGTGGAAAACTGTCTGAAGTTGAAGAAACTTTCTTTAAGACAAGCAGAAGCACCAAGCGGGACATGAGAAAGAGATAGAGGCAGCAGTCGTTGAGATCGAGAAGATAGGAAGATCAGCCAGCACTTCTATGTCACTTCAGATCGCTGGTTGAGCATCACCCCAGAGAAGAGCGCTGTGGACGTCCTCTCCATCATCAATAGAGCCACACCCGAGCAGAATGGGAAGTTCTATCAGAACACCGGCGAAGAGATGCTGTTTTAAATAAAGACTGTGTGTAGAGGTCATCATCGCATGTGGAATCCATGATGAAGAGGAAATGGAGAACATTTATTCAAACATGAGGAAATGTTTCGACAGCTGCGAAATTCTATACAAGTGAGTGAGCCGAATCCAACACGGGACCACTCATGTGATATCGATGGGTATCCTCTTTGGAGGTGGTGCCTCATCATCCACCAGATCGATCACTGTGATGGTCGATCGACATCGCGACGATGAGATGTCCACACCCTCTCTCTTTCCCGAGGTACGTCGACTCTTGATGAGTCCAGCAATCTCGTTTCTCTTGTTGATGATACTCTCTGGTGTCACCCAGTTCAGCTGGTGGAGTTCATCAT
>MDYQ01000254.1:0-124040 GCA_003024175.1 Planoprotostelium fungivorum | reverse complement strand
GTCCACTCGTTTATTTTGAGCTCCACAGGTAAGTAATCACTTCCGACTCTTCTTTCCATCATTCTTGTTTCATCTTTCAGCTTCTAACTTAACCAGTTCTCGACCATATCACCTGCACATCACCTCCTCGCCGTTTACCGCCACCTCCAGCCATCTAAAAGTAATTCATCACGATCAATCCAAGCTTTTGGTCTCGACTTCTCAAGATTGTTCATGTTCTCCTGCATTTCTGATGATGTCTGTAGATGACTTCTCGAGCTCAACTGGTAACAGCCGTCTCTAATCTCCCAATCTCTGATGAGAAGAAAGAAACATACTATGTATTCATTGGGACCCAGACAGAGGATCAGTGTGCCACTATCCTTCTACTGCCTGATCTACAGAATAGGGTGACCAGATACTCACCTCCTTCCGCCCAGACTGCCCAAGTAGCCGCCGGTGAGTGTCGACCCTTCTTATTCCTCTTTTTATTCTCTTTATTCTCGTCGCGGTGTCCTCAGGGCCTCTATGGGGCTCTACGGGCCTCTCAGGCTCTAGCTCGCATAGCGGCGGCCAGAGGGGTCGATTGGGCTGTGTTACGTGACCGGAAAATTCCATGGAAAATTTGTCTTATGTATATCAGAATTCTTGTGTGTATATTATATCTGATATACTTATAGTTAACCGAGAGACAATTCAAGCTTTTATGGACGCCCTTGCTGCCCAAAAAGGTGACTATCACCCAAATCATATTTTATATGTTTATTAATTAGTCAATTATCCAACAACGCAAATGGCTGTGGTTATTGGATCCGTTGTAGTCTTCATCACAACCGCCACCTCAAGCGTCTTCACTTTCCTCCAAACAAAAGAGACGGCTCAGAAATCAGGTGGCGGATGGGCGACGTACGTTGCACCTGTCACCACAATCGTCAGTGGATGATCAGGCGCACTCTGGGCCCTCGGAAGAGAGTCTGTTACTTTCCACTTCGCGCAAATCATCCATAAGAAAGATGTAGAAAAAGCTTTTGAGGCAGCACTTACTGAGCCAATAACACCTGTGACCATGGATAATGCTAATATAAATGAAGATGTGTACGTGTTTGTCTGAGAGGGGTCGTTTTAGCTCCGTCACGTGATCTGTGAAAATTCATAGAAAGATCATTTTACATATTCAACAAGTTATTTCCTTATTGTTCTTAAGGTTGACATTCGATTTGCCAGGACGATGGATCAATTTGTAATTGAATTCTGCAAGGAATTGCGACCAACGTATCTGACGTCGATTCAGGTGTTGTTTAGAAGAGAACCATCTCAAATTTTCATGATCAGTATAGATGGTGAGTGGCGTGGAGGAGATTGGGCGCAATCCGTCTGGTGTGAGAGGATGCCAGAGATGGCAAAATCTGATGCATCTGTCTTGAGGACCAGATCCAAAGTATTGTCAAAATGACGGACCACGTCTGCAGATGCAAAAGCCGCTTTGAGATCGTCGAAGGCTTTCTGCTGCACTGTCCCCCATTCCCAAGCAACCGTTTTACGGGTGAGATTGGATAATGGTGATGAAAGGGTCGAATAATACGGAATGAAATTACGATAGAAGTTACAGAATCCAAGGAATGACTGTGTTTCCTTGACATTTGTAGGAGGTTTCCAGTCCTGTATCGATTTGATACGATCTGGACACATGTGTAATCCAGGGGTGAAATATTGTACCCTAAGAATTCCACTCGAGTTGTGTGGAATTGACACTTCTTTAGGTTACAGAATAGCTTCTTCTCTATCATTCGTTGTAATACAAGTGAGACGTGTTGGATATGTTCCTGTTCAGATTTGCTGAAGATCAAGAAGTCATAGAGGTAGATGATCACAAATCGGTCCAACATATCAGAGAAGCAGCTGTGTACGTACGCTTGGAAATTCCCCAGAGCATTCGACAAACCGAATGGTATTACTAAGTACTCGAACAGACCGTAACGTGTACGAAATGCTGTTTTCCATTCGTCGCCTTCTCTTATACAAATCAGCCAATAAGCGTCCTTAAGGTCTAATTTCGTGAAGATTTTCGCGCTCCCCAAACGATAAGGCAAGGAGGATCTGAGAGGGTCAGATGAGAATCTCTGTTCTACACACCTCTCGATTCAATATGTTGTGGATCCACAGAATGATTCCCTCTTTTCCATTCCCTAGCGAAGGCATCTCTTCTCTGTTCATCAATGACAAACAACGCTCTCTCAACTGACAAGAATATACACATAACACTGTTGGACATAGCAAAAGCGTATGGGCTGCACAACAATGACATAGATATGATGATGGAAATAAAACGCAACTGCAGACAGGTATGGATTAACAGATGAGATCAGTATAGAGGCAGGTCTGAGACAAGGCAATATCATCTCACCCCCACTTAATCTCTTGTTCATTAACCCTATGATCGAGTGGCTGGAAAAGAACAAAAGCCCCTATAGATTGGCGTCGTTGTTGGTCAATCTGATAGCGTATACAGATGATCTAACGTTGGTGGCAGCGAGTGGAGAAGGTATGGAGGAGGTAATGAAGAAAGTGAACGATTTCTGTACACACAACAATATTACAATCAACGAAAACAAAAGCTCATACCATTGGCTAAGAGGAGAACCAGGAGACATCAAAACTCGAGGGACAGATATAAGAAAGGAAGGAGCAAATGGATTATTTACAATACTGGGATGGACAACAAATTTAAAAATGAACTGGGACAAACAGATTGAACTCCTGATTCAAAGATTTATGAGTATAACAAACAGGGCGCTAGCAGAGAAGAAACTTACATTGAATCAGAAAGTGGAAGTAATTAACGCAATTGGACTCTCTACAATATCTTATAGAGCCCAGCATACAATGAAACTGAATAAGCTTGGAGGATTGGATCCACACACTGATAAAGCTTACTCAGAGCCTATACAGCAAAGCCACAGCTAAGTATTTTGGATACTTGCTAGACAAAACAATGAACAATCCGGCAGTAAATATCAACATTAGAATAGCAAAGGCAATAGAAGTAGAAATGACAGCAAAACAGTTCGGCCTCACGTGAGGGCAAACCGAACAGACACCATAGACAGAGTAAGCACAGATACCAAAACAGAGAAGGCATTGAAGAGATACGGAATTCTATACATAGAACAGCTCATACGAGGTGATAGAGTGATCACTACCAACGAGATTGATAAGATAAATATGAACTTTCCAGCAGACAGCAAGAAATACAACAAATGGACTTTCCAACTACAGAAAGCAATACGTAAAATAGTTCAATTTGAGTCGCATAATACAAGAATAGAGAGCCCAGAACATCTGGAGATATGTACAGATGGAAGTCTGTACAAAGGAATAGCAAGCTATGGCGTGGCAGTCATTGGGCATGATGAGATGAATGTAGGAAGAAGAATAACAGGAGCATAAGAGATCAATCACGCAGAACTGCATGAAATCCTACGTGCAATTACACACACAGGTGCAGCCCACAATCTCACAATATATTCAGACAGCTTCAATAGCGTCCTTTTCTGCAATAAGGGCAGGCTCCAAAAAGAGAAAACCCTACGAACACAAAAGAATGGCAATACAAAGATAGAAATAAAACAAGCAATCGAGAGAATAGAGGCAAAAGGACTCACAACAAAGTTCTTCCATGTTAGATCACATGCCAATGATTATAGACGACATGATCACAAAAAAAGAAGAGAACAAAACAAACAATATATGCTTATATTTTTTTGTAAAATATGCATCATGGTCAGCTACAATATTCGCTATCATATATTAATTAAATGAGTGGTCAATTGATTGTTCAGAATTAGCTTGACAAAGAGCTAAACAGCGGACAAAACATATGATAGGCTCTCCCCCAATAGTCCAAACCTTTCATTTTATTCTGCAGTCCAGTGGGGAGACCCGAAAAAAAGTAGCAAAAGAGATACATGTGAGTTGAGGTACTGGGAGGGTATGGCTATTCTTCTGATATGGTTAAGATTTTTGCCTGGGTGATGTGGGGTCCCTGAATCAACTGGGGGGAGTTGACCCCTTGTTGTTGAGAAGAGTTCAAAGCTATCAGTTGGCCAGCAATGGCTTAGTAGCCCCTAACGGGGTCAACTGATATCTGAACCTGAACCTGAACATAGAAAATTTGACAAAAACCCCCACTGTGCGTGCGTGGACAGCTCGATTTTTGAGTATTTTTCTGTATGTTTTGCATGTGTAATTGAGAAGTTTTGTCATTTTTAGTCATATTTTCTGCATCAAAAGAGTTTTGGACATGTAGATTACTGTCAATTTCAACAATTGAAGATAAGTTGTTTTTAACACATTGTGATTTGGGTTTTCCAGTTGGTAGTGAAATAGTGCATTGACGATTGATCACTTCTCTTCTGACTACTGGAAAATGCACAGCGAAAAAATTAGTGATCTAAATGGATGGCACCAACCAGAAACCCCAAATCACATGATCAAAATGGCAGATAAAAGAAGGAAAGCATATATATTTTGCAATATTGCCTCTCAATTGCATCTTGCTTCACCAGTTCTGCATAACAGATCATCAAAGTTGTAAAACTTTATCAATTAGGTGCTCTTTGGCATTTGCTGATTCCTACGCGTTGTTGTTTTTTCTCAATGGTCTGATATTAAGAGTTGATTTTAGCATTTATCTGTGCAAACAGACAATTGCTGTGTCGTGTCTTGCTGATGTCCAGAGAGTAAAAGGGGGTGCTTTTATCTACAACTCAGGAATAGGTAGGGCATGCATCCAAAATTATCTATTGCATCTTGATGATTTTGCATTCCTTGGTGGTTTTATGCAGTCAAACCATTCAGTGTTGCCATTCTCTGAAGATCACTATGCTTGCCGTGCTCTGTCTCATCTTCTGTTGTTCTCTATCCAGTACAAGTGCAACCTTCGTCCACCCAGGTCTACTGCATACTTCTTCTGATCTAGCCAGAGTCAGACGACACGTCCTTGCCAACAAAGCACCATGGAATGGCAGCTGGGTTCTCTTGTCTCAACACATGAGGAATTCGAATTACGTCCCCCGAAACACATCTTTCATCAATTGCGGCACCGTTGGTCAACAGAACTACCTGCTCCTCTATATCCCCTATCTTGGACCGTCACGGGCAATGTCTCACATGCAAAAGCTGCCGGTCGCATTTTGGACACTTGGTCCTCTTCACTGCAGCTGATCAACGGAACCAGTGACAAGTATCTCGAATCAGGAATATACGGTTATGCCTTTGCACAATCTGCAGAGCTATTGAGGAGTTACAATGGCTGGACTGGTCTGCAACAATTCCAAAAGATGCTGTTGGAGGTCTTCTACCCTATGAATAAGGTAACATCCTAAAGAGAAACCGACTGAGATGATAGGCCTTTCTGGATCACCACAACGGGCAAGATGTATATCGTTACTGGGCGAATTGGGACCTATGTAACACAGCCTCTATGATGACCATTGGGGTTCTCACGGTACCTTCTCCTCACCTTCCCATCTACATGGTCTCACACTGTTCAGGACAATCAAACCATGTTCGATTATGCTTACAACGGAGAAGGTATGGGAACTTGACACAACACCCTTTGGAAGGTCTACAATGTAGATGATGGTGCGTCAACTGCAAGAGTGGAGGGACCAAGGTCACAGTCAGCTAGATCTTGCCTTGTTACAATCGATTGCACAGATGGCCTTCAATCAAGTGAGCCGGCCCATCATCCTTCCTCCTTCTTCCATCATACAATCTTACACCATCTCTGATCTTGCATCATCAGGACGCGATCTGTTCTCCGCCAACGATAACCTCATCCTGAAGGGTGCAGAGTACTTCTCCAAATACAATCTGGGTTACGACGTCCCCTACACCCCTTACCTTTCCGTCGACTACAACCAGTCAATCATATCACAAGACTCCAGAGGACCCAATCCAAGACCCATCTGGACCCTCCTCTACCAACATTACGCCGTCTACAAAGGTCTCCCCTGCCGCTGGACGACCCAGTTTGCTCAATTGGGACAGCCAGAGGGAGGAGGACTTGATTTGGGAGGAGGAGGCGGCAACTATGATCAATTGGGATACGGTACGCTGATGTACACTCTCTCGCAAGAAGATGTGGAGGAGTACAGGAGGGAGCATCCATTGGGGGACGTAACGGAGAGCACGATTACATCTTATCACGCCGGAACGACTGCGCAGGGGTCCGCAAGTGGCGTATACGATGTCACGATCGTGCTGATCGTGATGTCGATGTTGATGATGGGATGAGTTGCTCTTCATGAGACGATGGGACTCATCTCCTCCATTAAGAATGGAGTCACAATAAACAGTTTGAACCGTAGATTATATTTCATCATTTAGCATTGATAATCTGAGACCAATCCTCCGACTTGATGTAGTCCGCCATCGACGTCACTTCCACCTTCACCGGTATCTATCTCCATCAGATCTCACACAATGTTTCACCTCACCTGCTCTCGTTCCAACACCTCAGGGTCTCCCCCGGTGAATCCAAACTCGTGATAGAAATCGTACGCCTGCCCCAAATCCGTCGCCATGACTTCTGGCATGTCTTTCACCATCTCAGCCGTGCTGATCTCCCGGTAGCTCGCTTTGACTCTGTGATGTTGTCCCCACAGCTCCATGAAATCGGTGAAACTCATGTACTCGGACACAGCAAACACTTTCTTGCCTGGTTCCATATCGACCAGTGCTCTGACGTACGGACCGGTGTCCCTCTCTGCCACAACGTGCGGCAACTTGAGGTGAGCAGGAGTGTTTCGCGTCATGATGAAGCTGCCGTCTGGTTGTCTCTGAGGTCCCATCACAGCTGCGAATCTCCAATTGTTGACGTATGTTCCGAGGTAAACGAAGCTCATCACGGCAGACACTCCGGGGCAGCGCTCTCTGATCTGACGAACTGATTCCTCTTTGCCTTCTTGGTGGTATGCCTGAGTATACTTTCCTTTGCTCCATTTCGTGACACTGACGATGGAGGAGAACACGAAACGTTCTAGAGTCTTGAGGATGGAGGGAGTCTCTGCTGCCTCTGCGATGTTGATCGCTTGCTCAGTTTCTCGTCTCAAAGCGTACTGCCATGATGTCTGGCCCTCTGGTAGGTTGGCAGGGTTTAGCACGTGAAAGAGGTGAGCGAAGTAGTCTGTGTTGGAAAAAAGATGACATTCGCTCCCACGAATGCGTCGATCAAAGAATGCTTGTCATCTGCATCGGCCTGAACGATCTCGACTCCAATTTCTTCAAGTTTCTTCGCAGCAGGGCTGGAAGGATTGCGCGTGATTCCTCGGACGCGCCAGTCCGGCAGTTGAGCGAAGTGCGGGCCACAGAACCGCCCTGATATCATTAAATAAGACTGAGATTGTGATGAGATGGATACGTACCTGAGCACTGGTGACTCCTATGATTACGATTAGCTTTGCCATGTTTTGTTGGATGGTTTATGACAATTCGACAACGGATATTGAACGGCGATTTCGGGATGTGCAGACCTCCGTCAACGTAGCGGATCGGTGACTTCCTCACTCTCATATCCAGACTCTCAGCCCTCCTGTGTTGTGGTCTCACGCAATTTAAATACAAAAACTTGGCTATTGTACGTTTGTGACGTGAATCTTATGTGAGAGACTTTTGTGACGACGGAGGAGAGGAAGAAGCTTACATTGCCAAGGCAATCGCGGCAATCGCGCTTGGATTCGTCAGTGTGTCTGTACCGTGCGAGATGAAATAATTGTGTTGTTCTACAACGGGATTTGTCCTCGAGGTGATGCATCATCATCACCGAAGGAACACATATATATGTATATAACCACACATGGAGACACTTGCTGATTCAACGTTGGCAAGCATTCTCAATGATTTGAGAACCAAGTGAGTCAATTGATATCACAACTGACATTCCAACAAACTCATCTCTGAAAGGGTTGACGAAGATGTTAAATACGCTGCTGCAAATTCTCTGCGGAGTTATGTGAGTCATATATATCTCGATGATATCTGCTCACGTGAGCCAGGTATTGAGTAAATCGAGAGAACTCTCTACAGAAGCATATAACCGATGGTTGAAAGCACTGTTAAAGACACACATTTGGAATCTGATCCATTCTCCCAACAACTCTGAGCGGGTCGGAGCTCTGATGTCAGTCGAGAGACTCATCGAGGTAGACCCCTCCGTTTCACCCGTTCTGAACCTCTCAGGTGGCTTATGATGATTATACGAGTGTCTTAGCCAACTACTACCGCATCGGTCTGAAGAGCAATGATGAACAAGTCATGAGTTGGGCGGCGAAGGCCATCGGTCAGATGTCCTGCATCGGCTCCACCATCACGGCAGAATGTGTTGCATTCGACATGCAGAGGGCTCTCGAGTGGCTGCAGGTCCGTCCATCTTGCATCTTCCCCATCACGACTGACACCATCACAGGTCTCCGAAAGACATGAGGGCAAGAGACATGCAGCGTGTCTCATCCTCAGGTGATCTCCATCATCCATCATCCCATCCATTCATCTCACGCAGAGAGCTCGCCCTAAAGTCACCGACTCTATTCTACGGCTACGTCTCTTCCTTCGTCGACCTCGTCTGGATTGCCCTGCGTGACCCCAAACCATCCATACGCGAGTGTGCAGTAGAAGCACTGGAAGCCGCTCTACAACTCATTTCCGAGCGTGAAAATCGTTTTCGTCTGCAGTGGTACCAGAAGATCTACGAAGAGGTGACGGGAAGGAGGTAGAAGGTGAAATGAACGCGTGCAGGTCAACAAGGGTTTCAACAAATTTTCTACGCCAGAGTCCATCCACGCATCACTGATGGTGGTCGGTGCTCTGTTCAAACACAGTGGATCGGAGTTTCTAAAGGAGAGATACAACGACATGGTGATCACGGTGTTCAAGTACAGGGACAGCAGAGACAAATTGATTCGTAAGACCGTCACCATGGTGATACCGAAGCTGGCGGCGTTCAACCCCGAAGAGTATAACAAGAACCATCTCGAGTTCTCCATGAATTATCTCATCAGCTTGTCGAAGAAAGATTCTGACGCCAGACCACACGCATTCATATCGATCGGGGAGGTCAGTTCAATTCATCAATGTCTTAATCACCTATCATCGATTCGTTCACTGAATGGATGACAGATGGCAGTCATCAGCCGAGAGAACATCACACCCTACATCGATCAGATCATGGCATCCGCGAGAGTTGGTCTCACGCCCAAAGTGAAAGGTGATGATAGGGTGTCGACAAAAATCGTGACGTCGACAAGGTGTCAGCTGTGCCCCCGAGGCTGTCACTTGTGTCTCCATGATGAGTGAAGCGGTGGGTGGATTACTGAGGGACTCTGTCTACGATCTGTTAGATCCCATATTTGCCTGCGGACTGTCTCAGAGCCTCACGATCGCCCTGTCCAACATCGCAAAGTCCATACCCGAAATTTCGGCGGAAATTCAAGAGAGGCTGTTGGACCTCCTGTCCATGACTTTGGCGGGAAAATTGTTCTATTACCCTGGAACTCCCGCCAAATGGAGGAGGAAGGTACAGTCCAACGTACCCCCCACCCCCGCTTCATCTACAACGACGTCGAAGGAAGATCAAGACCGCATCACCGCCCTCGCTCTACGCATCTTGGGTATGCGAAATCCCACGACTTTTCGCTGACTCTTCAGGTTCCTTCGAGTTTGAATCTCACTTGTTAACGGAGATGCTGAGGACCAACATCGTTCACTATCTGAAAGACACGTCCCCCCAGATCAGAAAAGAAGCCGCCCTGTGTTGCTGCAAGCTGATGGCCGCACCAACGTGAGACGATCAAGTCACGTGACAATGTGATGACGTGGCGCAGGGAGAAGGGTGTAGAGGGGAGGTACTACAGCATTGTCGTCAGTGAAATCTTGGAGAAATTGATCGCGGTGGCCATAGCAGATCCAGACACAGACATCCGACTCACCGTACTCAAATCTATGTTGCCCACGTTCGACCATCACTTGGCTCAAGCCAACAACTTGAGGTGAGAGTGAAGGGAGAACGATGCGTTGACGGCGGTACAGATCTCTCTTCATCGCGTTGAACGATGAAGTGTTTGAGATCAGACAGATCGCGTTGGATATATTGTGTCGATTGGCTCATTGTAATCCCGCCCACGTCTTACCTTCTCTGAGAAAGACTTTGATTCGATTATTGACGCAATTGGGTGAGGCTCGTTGTAGATGCGTCCATCTGACGTGGCATCAGAGCACTCGGGTGACTCTCGTACGAAGGAAGAATCTTCTAAAATGCTGGGAATTCTCATCGAGTTTTCACCCCACCTCGTGAAGCCTTACGTGGAGCCTCTCATGAAAGCTCTCCTTCCTAAATTGAGAGAAGGTGACGCAGCCGTGTCCTCCGCCGCTCTGTCTACTGTCGGGCAATTGGCAGCCGTCACTGCAGAATATCTAAAGGGACACATCGTCGAGCTGATGCCTCTCATCATCGAAACTCTGCAGGATCAATCTTCTCCTTCGAAGAGAGAGGTGAGAATATCGAGGGAAATCTCGCGGAGAACTGAATCTGACAGGTCGCCATACGTACGTTGGGACAGCTGGCCGGACACACCGGCTACGTCATCAAACCATTCACCGATTGGCCCAAACTATTAGACACTCTCCTCACTGAGATCCAAACCGAGACGAATCCAACCATCCGTCTGGAGGTGTGATCGACATCAGAACAAGAGAATGACAAGCACTAGGTCATCAAAGCTTTCGGCATCATCGGAGCGTTAGACCCTTACAAGCAGAGGATCAATCAATTGACTTTGGAGGGAAGAGAAGAAGAAGAAGACGCTCTCGGCACGGGAAAGACAGTGAAGACACCCGAGAGAGATGGTATCACGGACGCACTGACACATCTGTCACCTTCCATGGAGGAATATTACCCCACCATCACCATTGCCTCCCTCATGCGAATACTGAAAGATCCATCGCTGTCTCAGTACCGCAATCTCGTCATCCACGCCCTCATGTTCATCATCAAGAGTCTCGGCATCAAATCCATCCAGTTCTTACCCCAGGTGACGACGCACACATCGACGATGTGACCTCGATTGACGATCCATCTGCAGATCATGCCTCCATTCGTCCAAGTGATGAAAGCGTGTGATACGGAGTTCAGAACGGTCTTGTTTCAGAACTTGGGACAGATCATAGCGAGAGTCAGGCAGCACATCAAGGACTACCTCCCTGATATCTTCACGTTGATTCAAGACTACTGGCAACCTTTCAATCTCGTTCACATCATCGGAGTCATCGAAGAGATCTCCAGTGCTCTGTCGGACGAATTCAAACTGTACATACCCAATCTGTTGCCTAAGATCTTATCTGTGAGTCACATCAAAGATCGATCTACATCACATCAAGAATCGATATCACATCACATCACACGGGAAACTAAAGGTAGAAGGTCCTCCATCACGAACACGAGAGTCACGAGGCAGTCGTACGAGCTCTTCACGCTCTCATCGTCTTTGGAAACAACTTAGAAGACTACATTCACTTGGTCATACCCGCCGTAGTCAAGATCTGCGAGTACAACGATGCACCACAGAAATCAGCCAGTGTGCTGAGACAGCACGCACTCAATACTCTCATTCGTCTGTCTCATCAGTTCAACGTGTCGAATCAAGCATCTAGGATATTGAATCCACTCATTCGGCTGCTGGATGTATCTTCACCTGATCTGCAGCCTTCCATCCTGCAGGCCATTCTGGTCATCGCCAAACAACTGGGTACGTATGAAATCACATCAAATATCACATCCCATCAAGTATCACATCACATTAAATCAAGTTGCACATCACATCATCATCGTGATGTCTCACTCGATGACAGGTAGAGACTACGAGATGTTCGCTCCACACGTAGGAAAGGCCATCACTCGTCAACACATCCCCAGTCACATCACATCCGATTACGATCAGTTCATCCAGCACTACCTCTCCAACGACACAAAGACGGAGACATCCGAATGGATGAACCGCGACAACTCCATCGATCGAAAGAATTCAGACATCAACCTGGAAGACCAACCTCTGGACACCGTGAGGAAGATCAAACTGAACGAACACAACCTCCGAAGAGCCTGGGAGGTATCACAGAGGTCGACAAAGGAAGATTGGCTCGAATGGCTGAGACAATTCTCCGTCGCTCTGTTGAGGGAATCACCTTCTCCCGCCCTCCGCTCTTGCATCTCCGTTGCAAACGATTACCATCCTCTCGTGAAGGAATTATTCAACGCGGGGTTCGTCTCCTGCTGGTCTGAACTGCCCGAACAGTACCAGAATGAGCTCATCTTATCTTTGGAGACCGCACTCTCTTCACCCAACGTCCCGCAGGAGATCTTACAGATCTTACTCAATCTGGCAGAGTTCATGGAGCAAGACGAGAAGCCGCTCCCGATCGATCCAAAGACGTTGGGACAATTAGCGGAAAAGTGTCACGCCTTTGCAAAGGCATTGCACTACAAGGAGATGGAATTCAGATCGTCACCACTACCATCCATCGAAGCATTGATCGCCATCTACAATCACTTGCAGCTACCGGAGGCTGCCCTCGGTATCTTGACTTTCGCTCAGAAGAATTACAACGTGCAGCTGAAGGAAAGTTGGTACGAGAAGCTTCAGAGGTGGGACTCTGCCCTCGCCGCTTACGAGAAGAAGAACGCCTCGGACGATCCGTCCATCATGTTGGGGAAGATGAGATGTCTCCACGCCCTCGGTGAATGGGACAAGTTACAACACTTGGCACAGGAGGTGAACGTCGAATCATCTACCATGCATCTCACACGTCCACACGTACATCATTCAATAGAACGTTCATTCTATAATATCATCGAATTCATCTCCAAGATAATCCTTTCATCTCGACAAACTCATTCGATAGAACGATGAAACTCATTCTACTAGGTCTGGGAAGGTAACAACAGTGCTCTGAAGAAGAAGGCAGCCCCTCTCATCTCCTTCGGTGCATGGAGCACGGGCAATTGGGAGCTCTTCAACATGTACAGCGCTGCGGTAGAGAGAACCAGCGTAGAGTGGGGCTTCTTCCGCTCCGTCATCGCCATCCACGACGAAAACTTTTCTGAAGCACAAGACTACATCGATGCGACGAGAAAACAATTGGACACGGAGCTGTCCGCCCTCTTGGGTGAGAGCTATTCGAGAGCTTATGATGTCATCGTGCGAGTCCAGCAGCTGGCCGAATTGGAGGAGGTGACCGAAGTGGGAAGCTAAAGAGGTGACGCGATCCAGGTCATATCGTACAAGCAATATCCAGAGAGGAGACAGACTATATTGGATAACTGGCAGCAGAGACTCGCCGGCTGCGAGAGAAAGATCGACACGTGGCAAGAGATCTTGAGAGTTCGATCGCTCGTGCTGTCCCCCCTCGATAACGTCGACAGCTGGATCAAGTTCTCTTCTCTGTGTCGACGCAACGGCAGATTAGATCTATCTCACAAGACGGTGATCAATCTACTCGATGTGGGTGGGCAGGGAAATCAAATCGTCAATCCTCTCACCATACCCAACGCTCATCCTAAAGTTGTCTTTGGTTACATCAAACACATTTGGGACGCAGGAAATCAGAAGACAGCCTTTGAATATCTGAAGAGGTGAGTCTTATCGTCTTTGTCGTCACCTCTGTGTGTGCTGATGGTGAACAGATTCGCACCGGTGAGGAATGATAACAGCATCCAATCGAGAGTCTTCCTCAAGTTGGGAGAGTGGCACACACAGCTCGAAGGCTTGGACAGCTCGACCATCCCATCCATCATCAACTCGTTCCAAGTGAGTACATCACATCACATCATATCATCACATCACATCACATCATATCATCATATCACATCACATCACATCATCACATCACATCAAATCGATCAACTGATCGAATCATTAGGGGGCCATCGAATACGACAGCAACTGGTACAAGGCATGGCACGGTTGGGCCCTCAGTAATTATGAATCGATCAGCTACTACGAGAAGGGAGGGGCCGTGTACAGAAGAAAGATCAGCGAGCACCTCGTCCCAGCCATCACTGGTTTCTTCCGTTCCATCGCCCTGGGTCCGGCACACAGCCTGCAAGATCTTCTGCGTCTACTCAATCTGTGGTTCAAGTATGGAAACCTGAGAGAAGTGGAGAGTGCCCTCATGGATGGATTCGCAACCGTTTCCGTCGATACCTGGTTGCAGGTGATACTTTTCTTTTTTTTATCATGCAACGATGAGATGGCGTTGATGACACCCTCTCGTCTTCACCATCATCATGTGATGATGAGATGGGAGCTGATGACATTCTTTTATCTTTTATCATCATGTGATGATGAGATGGGAGCTGATGAGAATAGGTCATACCGCAGATCATCGCTCGAATCCACGTCTCCGTCGTCCAGATCAGGAGATTAATCAACGATCTCTTGACGTCCATCGGAAAAGTTCACCCGCAGGCACTCGTCTATCCACTCCAAGTCGCATCGAAATCACACTCTTCCCTTCGAGTCTCCGGTGCCGTCGCCGTCATCGAGAAGATGAAGAAACATTCTCCACGCTTAGTGGAGCAGTCCCAATTGGTCTCAAACGAATTGGTACGGGCCAGTATCTTGTGGCACGAGATGTGGCACGAGGGAATAGAGGAAGCCTCGAGGACTTGCTTTGGAGATAAGAATCCTGAGGGAATGCTGGCCACGCTGAAGCCGCTCCACGAGATGCTGGAGAAGGGACCGGAGACGATGAGAGAAGTCGCCTTCCAGCAAGCTTACGGCAGGGACTTGCAAGATGCTTACGAGAGGGTCAAGGTGAGGGGGAGTGGCAGGTTGTAGATTGATGGTGGGGTAGAGGTACGAGAGAACGAGGAGACCGAACGAGTTGAACACGGCGTGGGATCTGTATTATCAAGTGTTCAGGAGATTGACAAAGCAAGTCCACCAGATCACCACATTGGAGTTATCTCAGGTAACGTATCATCGATGTCTTTTCATCCTCCACCGTGAAAGTGTCACGATATAGAACATATAGAACCCTCTCGTGCTCTATCATTTAGAATACAAAGACAAACACGTCTACGGTGTAGAATGTAAAGACGTACGGAAGATGACAGACGATCAGGTGTCACCAAAGTTGTTGAACGCACAGAATCTAGAAGCCATCATCCCAGGCACTTATCGTACTCACGGACCAGTCGTTCGAATCAAATCGTTCCACCCCACCTTAGTCGTCATTCCATCGAAGCAGAGACCGAGAAAGTGCATCGTAAACGGCTCGGACAATGCAGAGTACCAATTCCTACTCAAAGGTGAGACTTGTACACTGACGAAACTCACCACACGCAGGCCACGAAGATTTAAGACAAGACGAGAGGGTCATGCAGCTGTTCGGCTTAGTCAACACACTCCTCGCCACGGAATACGAAACATCGAAAAACCATCTCAACATCCAGAGGTATTCTGTCATTCCATTGTCCCCCAATTCTGGCCTCATTGGTTGGGTTCCACACAGTGACACGCTGCATCAACTCATTCGAGACTATCGAGAGTCGAGAAAGATCTGGACCAACATCGAGCACAGGTGAAGATGATAGAAACCGTGGAGTTTTCGATGTGACTGACGCACGCAGGTTGATGATGCAGAAGGCTCCAGAGCTGCAGTACGATAACCTCACCCTCATGCAAAAGGTTGAATCTTTCCAATTCGCTCTGGAGAGCACGAACGGAAGCGATTTAGAGAGGATCTTGTGGCTCAAGTCATCCAATTCCGAGGTGAACACCCCTCCATCACATCAATCTCACTCATCACATCAATCTCACTCATCACATCAACCTCACTCATCACATCAATCTCACTCATCACATCGATTGAATGTTGAACGACAATGCAGATGTGGTTAGACAGAAGAACCAACTACACGAGGTCGCTCGGTGTGATGAGCATGGTGGGATACATACTGGGATTAGGCGATCGCCACCCCAGCAACTTGATGCTCGATCGTCACACCGGAGCAGTCATCCACATTGATTTCGGAGAGTGCTTCGAGGTCGCTTCACACCGTGACAAGTACCCCGAGAAGATTCCCTTCCGTCTCACTCGCATGCTCATCAAGGCCATGGAGGTGTCCGGTATAGAAGGTACCTTCCGCTGCACGTGCGAGAGCGTCATGCGAGTGATGAGAGACAACAAGGAATCACTCATGGCCGTCTTAGAGGCCTTTGTTCACGATCCCATCATCAATTGGAGATTGATCACGACCACTTCACCAGGTGATTCTTATCTTCTTCACGTTGGCTGATGAGATGGTGCAGATGCCACGAGCGGGGCGAGCAGCCGGCTCAACGCTTCGGACGGAATCGATCGAACGGCCAACTCGCAGCCACACAGCGAAGAAGAGAGCGGCACGTACGATGCACAGCTCGGCAACTCTGAAGTCATCAACCGAAAGGCACTGCAGGTGATGATCGTCAACATGATGATGAAGGAGAGAGAGACTGAGAGAGGTGCAGGTCATGAGTCGAGTGAACAAGAAGCTGACGGGGAGGGACTTTGGTACGGAGACGCTGGACATTCCCGAGCAAGTGCAGAGGCTCATCAACCAAGCGACGTCGCACGAAAACTTGTGTCAGTGTTACATCGGATGGTGTCCCTTCTGGTAATACAAGACCTTGTCACACTTTCCTATTTATTTTCCTCCCTCTCTTGTTGTACTTCCATCATGAGCGAAGGAAGAACAACCGTTGACGTTTCACATTTAATTGTTGGGATGCTCCACCGGCGTGGTGGCGCTGGATATGATCAAGTCCCACGGTTCCTTATCGATGAATTAGTTCTATGACATTGTTTAGATCGCTTGCACTCACTCTTCTCTGTTGTATGGGTCCCAATATGGTCTCAGCGAACCTCTTCGTGAAGGTGCTGAGGAATCATCAGATCAGACTATTGGTCTCTATTTGTGGACTCACCTTCTCTGTTGCTGAGCGAAGTCGATCTCGTTATCGTAAGCCATGGCACTGTGTGGATCGTATATCGGGTACCTTGATGTTCGTCAGAGGTGTGATCTTGTGGTGATGATTATGATGATGTATGGCCATACATCGGACCCGATGAGAATGAGGAGTGCTCACTTGTAGGGAAGGAGAGTTTCTGTGAATTGAGATCCTGTCGTTTCGTTCACACCCGTTTGCCTTTGAAATAACGTCAATCGTTGGGGGTCAATCGGATGTATGATGTGTTGATCTCATCCTGATGACGAGACGAATCGTTCTATTTGACTCACATTCTTCTCGGTGTAAACAAGTTTCCGTGGACGGCGGGATCGTAGTAACCGTTCAAGGGAGCCCACAGTTCAAAGACGAACTCGAAGGCGGTGATGATGAGGGTCAGACGGATTCCCTTTTTGATTCGTTTCACAAATCGATCTATACACGAGATGAGGAAAGTCTTCGCAATGACGAAAAGATCTCACTCTCAGGACGCAGGAAACCGATCATAAATGCACCCACGGGACCGTTCCAGAGATCGTTTGTGCCTCTGATAGCAGTCATAGCACAAGATCCAACACCGAGAAGGCCCAGCCATCTTCCAAAATGGAAAGGCTTCTTAAATTGACGCCACCACTTCTTCGAGAAGGTTAAGACCCTGAAACCCTGTCCGATAATTAGATTGCTTCAAGATTATCAGAAATCATTGATCTTACGGGTTTCTTTGTTCTCCACAGGTACCTCCTCTGTCTCCACGGATAGACGATCAATCCCAAGAAGAATCCAATAGTGAAGTCACTCAGTATACGATCAGGACATGGTTCAAACCCATCCATCCTTCGAAGAAAAGCGAAAAAGCGAAATTACTTCCAACACTACAACGAGATTCCATACGTTCGAGCGATTATCTCTTGTATTTCTTCTGTCTTCTGATGGTGTCTGCCACCTTCGTGTTGGCAGCCTGCTCATCCTTGGCACTTCTTCGGTTCTTCGCCTGGATCTCCCTCTTCTTTGATACCAACAAGAAGGGCTTCTTCTTGTTCTTCTCCTGTCATTCCGTCAGATCATCGACCCCACACTCTCGGATGACGAATTTGACCTCTTCACCTTGTTCGTGGTACCTCCGTTCTTCTCACGGTTGGCCTTGGAAGACTTGTGCTCACTTCTTCCCTCGTGGATCTTGGCCAATCTGCATCACTCAGTCTCCCTCCCATCATCTCATCTCACCTGTCCGCTTTCGTGGACTTTTTCTTCTTGATGAATTGTTCCAAGCTGGAGGGGTCCAGTATTCCCAACCCATTTCCTTCTTCTTCATCAGAGTCCTCTCTGGCTCTCTTCTTAGAGGGTTTACTCTTCTCTTCTTCTCTCGATTTCAGCTTTCTGATGAGCTCCCATTGCTCGTCGCTGAGAACCTATCTTGTGTCATTCTCTCTTTCACGTGTGGTCTTGTATGGATGGTGTACCTGTGTCGTGGCCAACTTCATGAACATGGACTCTCCATCCTTCTTCTGTTCGTTCACTGCCTCGTCTCCTCCCTCCTCTTCCATCTCTTCTTCTTCCTCTCCTTCTTCTTCCTCTTCTTCCTCTCCTTCTTCTTCCTCTTCTTCTTCCATGTCTTCCTCTTCTTCATCATCTCCTTCCATCATCTCCTCCACATCACTGTCTCCTGCATCCTCCATGGTCATCGATTGATCCATCGATTCTTCTCCTTCTTCTCCTTCTTCTCCTTCTTCTTCTTCTTCTCCTTCTTCTTCATCATCCAGATCTGAACCGTTGGTTCCACCGTTCTTGTAGTACTCTTCCAACAGCTCCATGCCTTCGATGGCCGATCGAGTGTCACCCTATCCTTGAATCAATCCTCAAATCAATCCACCGTTCAAATCGTCGATGAGAATGTGACATCGTCGATGTCTACTGTATGACGTCGATCATCACCTGTCCGTAAGCTCTGACTTTCACGTCCTTCGTGTCTTTTCCCTAGTACAGTGAGTTCACATGACTCTCCTCTCCTCTCACCCTGTCTCTCTTGTGCAGGAGGGAAGGATTCAGCTCTCTGATTGTATTGATGAGAGACCTGCAGGCCATCACGACACCCTTGTCCTTGTGGTTCTTGTACTGCACGAGATCTTGCATCAGATCTGCCTCCATCGATAGAGGTGCCCTGCTGCCGATCTCACGGATGGTGTTGATTCCAATGCACATGGCCTCGTTCGATGATCGATCGGAGACAAAGTGATCGGCGAGGCAGCGGACGACTGGCTCGAGGACTTCTGGTGGAATGAGATCGTGGCAGCTCTGGGCAAGGACAGCTAAGATGTAAGTCACGTCTACGTTGAGTTAAGGACAGATGATGTAGAGAGGGAGGGAGAGGAGGATACTCTGCTGCTTGGGGAGGAGGTACTTCTGGAGGTACGGGTAGAAGTTGAGGAGAATGAGTTTGTGTGTCGAAATCATTCTGGAGATGAAGTTCATGATCATGAGACGGAGGTCGAACGAGTCCTTTGACTTTCTGAGGATGGCAAAGACCTTCTCGGTGAATCCTAGCTACGTCAGTATCTCCCTCGGAGGTTCCGCGGAAGTTCCTCCTCACCTTGAGGGTCGTGGATGAGCTCGATGGCGGGAAAATTGACTTGGTTGATACGGCTCGTTCTCTCCCTCTTCTTCCCCAACTGATTCTACATCAGCACCTCCATCATCGTTCACATCACCTTCTTAATCTCGGATTCGGCCTTCTTCAATTTAGACCTCGTCTTCTTACCGTGAACCATCTTTGTCTTTAGATATTTGACTCGAACTGCCTTGTCGGCCTCTTCATCTTCGGAGTCTGGATCCTCCTCGGGAGCTCCGAGGAAGAAGTGGAGGGCAGCCGTCATGATCTTTGGGTTCTTTGAAAAGATACCGGTGGAGATGGCGTTGACTGTCTTCACATCGTTCCATATTCTCTTTCGGTACAGCTCGATCATGATCTCCATCGACTTTCTCGCTGCGATCTCACTGATGGTCACCTCTCCGATGAGAGTGAACATGAAGTTCTGCAAGACGTTGTTGACCTGTGGAAGTCAGATGGAGGTGAGGAGAATGAGTGCATTCACCTTGTTGTTCTTGTGCTTGAGATTCAGACTTCGCACATCACTGACAATGTGCTTGTGTAATAGTGCACGGAGTCCCTTGTCGGGGCAACGGAAGAGTTTGAAGAAGAGAGACAAGATGCTGGGTTCGTCAGGGGAGATGATTGATCGAAGGGACTCACTCGATGGAAGAGATCAAGTTTCGGTTTCTCATCAAGATGAGAGCTTGCACGATGGCCCTGCGGAGGGAGGGGGTCAAAAGCATGTAATGCGTCTCTAGTGCTTGTGACAATGAATTGGGAAACTCTGCCAAGTCTTTCGGGTAAACGGCGGCCACCTATGAACAACATCACTTCATCAACATCATTGGATTGGGGAAGAGTCAGACACTCACATGACTGAGGAAAGTGATCTGCTCTTGGAATTGTTCAAAATCGCCAGTGGGTTGCAGTTGGAAGATCTTGAACTGACTCTCGAAATGCTTGAACTGCAGGAGAAACTCCTCACGGTAACCAGAGGGGTCCCTCTTACACAGATTCTGCAGCGCTGAGAGATCGGTCATCGCTGCTTCCTCCTCTTGTTTCTTTCTTCTGTTTTTTCGGATCAATTTCCATTCTTCTGAGAATGGCATTTTACAACGCAGACACACAACATGAACGCGAACCCGATCATTGCTTCAATCTCTTCCTGTGATTGGAAGGTAGAAGACCCATCGTTCGTCACGAGAGACGACGCTTTGAACCTCGATCTGATCATCTCCGATGAAGGAGAAGAAAAGACTTCCACTTCGATTCAGCTCTCCGGGACGGGTTCCTGCATTCTGAAGATCAATTTTGTGAAGCCCATCTCTTTGATGATCACATCATCATGTAGGAACATCGAGTGTTACACGACCGCACAATATATCGGAACCTTCCGCGGTGCAGCAGACGGTGGCGAGGGAGATCGATTCACAGCGACTATTCCACAGTTATCAGAGACGACATTCAACGTGAAGGTGTGACCACCATCATGAAAGGAGATTTGAAGATGGTAAGTTTCTGTGTGGAAACAAAGGTCGAGTCACTCTCCACCGTATCATCATCAAGCGAGCAGAAGCCATCCCCGTCGAGGAAAGTACTCGTCCAGAATCATCTCTGACACTCTAACAGAAAGACAACGCCACGACAGAGATCACATCCACAAAGTTCAACCCCATGGACATCTTACTGAAACAAGCGATCGACAGCGGATCCCTCGATCCAATGGTTCTCAATGGCCTATTAGATAACGTTCACCTCTCAAACTTCGCGATGAAGGCGAAAGAAGAGGCCAAGAGAGACACAACGGACAACCGAGGAACGATACCGACTCCCCTCTCTTCGTTGACGAGTCAAATCGAAGCCAAGGTAAAGAGCATCGTGGATGATAGTGTGAGGGAGATGGAGAAGAGGTTGACAGAGCACATCGATAGACGCTTCGATCAATTGATTAAAGAATTGAAAGGTTGATGATTCTGTGTCAGATGGAATCAGTGAGATATTCAGTGACAGAATGTTCAAACACGATTCAACTATTGTTCATTTCTTTCTCGATTCATAGTCTTTGTTGATGATGTCCATCATCTGTGAAACTCTTTTCTCCTCAGCATTGGTGATCTTCGGTTGGTTTCCTGCTTTATATGCGGCCAATCGATTGTTCCATATACGGATCTATCATAGGTTAAAGGATAGAATGCAACGATCACATAGTTCCTCTGATACCACACTTCTTGATTGTATATCAATGCACCATATCACATCTGGATACCATCACTCACGGCCGTGCATTGAGACGCTTTTGATGGTGGAGTAGCGTTTTCAATTTGACCCTGGAACCGGTTCCGCTATACTCCGGTCCCTATTAAAGTGTCCCGGGTCAGAACAAAAAGACGATGACAGACACTTCCGCATTTGGTACCAAAGGGGATCGGCAGACCGACGAGCCTGGCAGAAACAATGAACGGAGAGCCGGAGCTCCTCAAATGTCGAGATACCAACCTCCAAGTCCTGAACATCTTAACTCAGATTAGCTCGGCAAAGAAAGAAGAGGATGTGACCGAGTTTGTGACGAACATCCAACTGGTTCAAATCACAATCAACGGATTACTCAAATCAAAGAAGGAGTTCAGTGCAGAACGTCTTTTCGGCCTTCAATCCGCACTGAATCAGTACCATCATGAGTTGAACGAACTCGAAAATAGGAACACATTGCTTAGATTCTTTGGCTCCACACGTCTGAGGAGGAAATTGGAACAAATGAACTCTTCAGTTCATACACAACTCGAGCAGCTGAAAAAGTCCATCAAGGTACACCATCCTCTCGATAGAATCCAACTGATCTGCAATCCAGGCCGATGAGAAGGCAGCGAAGCTGGCGGAATCGAAGAGCACCTCCGGAACTGAATCCAGTACGAGCATTTCCAACTCCGCCTCCTCCTTTGACATCGCATCACCCTCCATGGGGCACAACGGTGTCGTGGGACTCCCTAACACGGCCAACTTTGGAAATTTTGAAGAGACGGACGAAGAGCTCATGNTCCGGAACTGAATCCAGTACGAGCATTTCCAACTCCGCCTCCTCCTTTGACATCGCATCACCCTCCATGGGGTACAACGGTGTCGTGGGACTCCCTAACACGGCCAACTTTGGAAATTTTGAAGAGACGGACGAAGAGCTCATGTATATGATCGAAGACGAAGACGGAAAGGGCTTCTGGGCCTCTCTCTTTTAGTTAGACGTAAGTCATCCATCATATCCATCCTCACATCCGATCAGAATTTCTTCGTCTCTCACAACGACTTCATCGCTGGACTCGAAAGAAGGCTTTCTTCGACCTCAGAGAAGATGAGATCAAAGTACTCCTTTACATATTGGGTGAGATGATTGATCCATCACCGCGTGACTGAATGAAACAGACAACTCCAACACTGGTAACGTGAATCAACACAAATTCTCAGAGTTTCTAAAGGGATTCGGACCCGTCAACGACTGCATCCGCAACATGAAGAGCATCATGAGCTGCCCGTGAGTCTCTAACACCCATCCACCACCTGACCGACCTCAGATGGTTCTACGGTTTCATCTCACGTCAAGAGACCGACCTCTTCCTCAGAGATCAGCCCAACGGCACTTTCCTCATCCGTTTTTCATCTACACAGCCAGGTGAACACTCTCCTTCTCATGACTGATCCTCTCTCTTCGCTCCGATCGATTGACATCCACAGGTGCTTTTGCACTTGGGTTCATCATGGAAGGACGCGAAGTGCATCACATTCTCATCAAGGCAGACAAGCCTTCCGGTTTCGTCGTCACGGATCAATCTTCTGTAGGAAGACACTTCCCCAATCTATTGGAGCTGGTGGACTATTACCGCCTCTTCCTCGTTCACTCGTTCTGGAACGAACTGCCTTTCGAGCCGTTCTTCGAAGGAGACATCAGCAGTGCGGAGACCATCGAGTCTTTCCACGGTCATCTAGAGGGCACCTTCCTCGTTCGTTTCTCCTCACATCCAGGTCGGTATCTTCTATTCATCCTCTATCGAATGTTTCGTGTTACGATCGTGATGCATGATGGTGTTGACGATGATCAGGCAAGCTTGCAATTTCATACGTGGAGGATCAGAGCGTTCTCCACACGCTGATCGTAGTCGAACCCGGACGAGGGTATCGACTGGATACAATGGACGTGTGTTTTCCCACCGTCAAAGACGTCGTTCAAGCCTGTGGTGACACTCTCAGGTGAACATCTTCTCATCGTCACCATCGCACCATCATCATGTACATGTCATGATGATGTGTGTCACCATCATGATGATGAGTCAAATCTGAGGAGACAATAGGACGCCACTGAAGAACTCAACGGCCGGAGGTGGCAGCAGTAACAGCATGGAGGCTCTGAAGACTCTCGTGCAATGGAAGCACGAGAGAGCCACCGGAATAACGACCGTCTACCACCAAACCGTAGGGCAGCTGTTCGATCTCAACGTAAATCCACCATACGACGTCAACGCCCAGGTGAGAAGAGAAGAAGAGAAGAGAGAGACTAAAGAGGGCAGACGACCAGGAACGAAGAGATCGACGCGCGAGTGGATGAGCTCATCGCGAGGCTGTTCGACCTCCGATAGAAAGATTGGACTCTTTCGCCCTGTACTGAAGAATAAAAAGGATCAAAAATCCATTTATTTCTTCAGGGCCGCCTTCTGGACCTTTTCGGGGAGGAGAGAGAAGATGGTGGGGAGAGGCTTTCTCTTCTTCACGACTCTGTCCTTGAATGGTGTCTCCAACTTGGGCTCTCTCAATCGTGTCACAAACTTGTACTTTCCCTTTCCTTCCGTTCGTGTGGGAACGATCTCGGATACTCCGTCTGCATCGACCTATCGAAGTCAATCTACTATCTTAACGTGTTCATGATGATGTGATGTATGATGTGATGATGTGATGTGTGATGATGTGATGTGGTGGTTGATCTGTGTATAGATAGAGAGTGTGTGTTGACTCACCACAGTCTTAAGGTACCAACCAGCATGGACGGCAGGATCGAAGAGAGGTTCTCTGAAAGAAGCTCGAAAGAAGGCGTCGCTGATGTGCTTCATCTGAGGTGTCTGTTGCACCAATCTCTCGTGCTCATTGTCTTGCCCAGCGAGGACCAACTTGAGTCTGGCCATTCTCACGTCTCTCAGCTGTTCTTCATCAGGATCATCTTGTCAAATGGTCTCTCACATTGTTACGGGGAAGCATACCACGGACAGCATGGCTGATGATACGATCTGGATAGTTGGCTTTCCATACGGCCACGGGTATTTCCTTCAAACATCAACATCGAACGGCCGTGAAGAGAGGAGATCACTCACTTTNTGTTCGATCTCAACGTAAATCCACCATACGACGTCAACGCCCAGGTGAGAAGAGAAGAAGAGAAGAGAGAGACTAAAGAGGGCAGACGACCAGGAACGAAGAGATCGACGCGCGAGTGGATGAGCTCATCGCGAGGCTGTTCGACCTCCAATAGAGAGATTGGACTCTTTCGCCCTGTACTGAAGAATAAAAAGGATCAAAAATCCATTTATTTCTTCAGGGCTGCCTTCTGGACCTTTTCGGGCAGGAGAGAGAAGATGGTGGGGAGAGGCTTTCTCTTCTTCACGACTCTGTCCTTGAATGGTGTCTCCAGCTTGGGCTCTCTCAATCGTGTCACAAACTTGTATTTTCCCTTTCCTTCCGTTCGTTGTCTTACCCAGCGAAGACCAACTTGTCTGGCCATTCTCACGTGTCTCAGCTGTTCTTCATCAGGATCATCTTGTCAAATGGTCTCTCACATTGTTACGGGGAAGCATACCAAGGACAGCATGGCTGATGATACGATCTGTCGCTCGTGCGATCAACGGACAAGGTGATTTCAATGTCCCTCCCCTCCCATGAGATCAGGCGGGAGTGTACACTGCTGACGTTAGTGTGACACAAGAGAGAGTGCATAGCGCACTCATCGGTGATATGTCCAGCTTGGATTTCGGGTTGATAGGTCACGTGATCCATGTCCCGGGTCAGTTGTTTGCGATCGAAATTATCCGTGATCACATGCACATCGAACACAAACCTTCAGCCATGATGACCGTGGAGGATCATACATCTCCAGTGGTCGAGTCTGCGAAGTTCATAACACAGAATAGCGAACATGTCACGATAGATATGTCCGGCTCTGCCGCTCAGAAGGTAAACAAGATCGATTCGTCTGTTTCTGAAGATATATTCAGCTGGTTGATGCATACAAGACCGGATCATTTCGTCTGGAGAATTGGAAATCACACGAGTTAACTCCAAAGACTATGGATGAAGACACTCTTAACTGGTATTTGTTTCAACCAACGTGTCTCGCTCACACATGATGCAGGATCTTCGTGGTAGATACGCTCAACTTTTGCTTCTGGACATCACCCGACAGACCGGCGTATGAAGCGGAATATAATGGTACCACGTGAGTCACAATCCCTCTTAAATCCATGACACGTGCAGATACACCGGATACTGGTCCATGGTGGCATCGATCAATGCCGCATTACAGGTGATCGTGTTTTCCTCCTCGATTCGTATCGACAACCAACCACACACCCCATCTCTTCACATGAACATCTTCCATTCATGCATCGACAGAAGGATATTCCCGTCTGTGACCCTAAATACCTCTCCGAATTAGACGAACACAAATTGAGACAGATCTTCGTGTGAGCTTATGGATGTCTCCTCCATCAGAGCAGCCATGATGACAGACGACAGACCGTGTAGAGGAAGAGATGTACCGATGTTTCACGAGAGATTGACTGTACTGAGAGAAGCTGGTACAGTGCTGATGGAAAAATTTGGCGGGAAATTCTCCAACTGCATCCAAATGGCGGGAAAAAGTTCACAGAAACTTCTCAGAACGATTGTGAAAAATTTCTCATCGTACCGTGACGAGAGTGTCTTTCGAGGGAGGAAAGGTGAAGACATCGTTCGTTCACCGAATGAACCAAACAGTTTGCCTGTACAAGAGAGCTCAGATTCTCATCGCTGACATCTGGGCCTGTTTCCTAGGCCAAGATTTTGGCGAATTTTCTGACATCGATAGCATCACCATGTTTGCAGATTACAGAGTTCCCCAGGTGAATTCATCTACAACGTTGTAGGACGATTTTTTATAGATTCTTAGATACTGGTGGCCTTTGGTGTACTGAATTATTCCGATTCTCTCATGGAAGACCTGAGGAGGGGTGACCTCATACCACCGGGTGAGTTGTAGATCGTCCCAATCGATTGGTCCACCGACCTACCCAGGGGACCCCAGGGAGGTGGAAATTCGTGGAAATTCCATCATGGCCGTGGAGGTGAAGTGACGTCACGGCTCGTTTGACATTGAACAGATGTTGAGAGAGAAGATGTCTGCACTCATCGGATCTCATCGATCACACCCTCTCAACTCCATCGTCATCGACTTCTATCTGTGGGACACGGCGAAGAGCTTGGGGGACAAATTGAATCACATCCCCATTCACAGGACCCTGGGAATCTTCTATTAAAGAGAATCGTTGTTTCGCTCCTCTTGTTGTCCCAATGACATTTAAATACCCCAAGCTCGTCTCCAGGTTCATTCACCTGATACGTTGGTCTTATACGCAGAGGACAGTATCGAATGACAGAATGGACAGGAAACTGGCCGCTCTCACCTCGTGAACATGGACATGACAATCGACTTGGATCTCACGACCACCGATCACACAGCAGTCCGATTGGCTTCTCTCCACAGATGTGAGGGGAAAGGAAGAGAAAAAGGAGCTCCCTAGACGTCTCGGAAGTCCACAGCCACAAAGGTGAAACACCTTTGTTCTTTTTTGAGTACGAATTCACGACCGGAAACGAATACATTCGCCAGACTTCCAAGACACAGTCTCTTTCCTGCATTCATCATTCCATACAGCAACAACAGCTCAACAGCCGCTCTCCCCCTCTCGGCAAGTGATCGTCTAACCACTCAAGGTCCTAAGATGATGCAGGTACCATGCAACAGATCCTCCTCTTCAGTCTCTTTGCCTTCGTCGCTGCCTCCGTATCGGTAGCTTCCACTCAATACGACGTCGACCAGCCCGACCTCCTTTCGCACCTGCATCAACGACCTCTCAACCAAGGACCTTTCACTGAGGTCCACGTCTTCACAAAACATTCCAGCTTCTCCACTACCAACTTCCCTCGCAAGTACAACGTCTCGGGCGACTCGTTGGACTCTCTGTCCTTCACATCCCTGGAAGATGGTTACTTCTGGTGTGAGGCAAAGAATGTTGCAGTCGATGCCAAAGGACGGTTCAAATTCCAGTGCGACAGCAACGGATTCGGCCAGGCCGTCTGCCACGGACAGTTCACCGTGCTGCACCACTGTTACTCCACTCGAAATGGACCCGTCTGTGGTTATTCGGTGAAGACCCCTCTCACCTGTGCGTCTTTGGATGGAGAAGGTCACCACAAGATCGTCGTTTCTTACAGCAGTTGACGACCTTTCTGGACCGAACATTGTTTACATAAACTTGTCATTCATTACCTCACGTTACAACTCTCTTTACAGCTCGTCTTTATAGGTGCGTCTTCCTCCAATCGTTCGACCCAAAATCATAATTTCCTCCAATGCATCTCGACTTCTCCGGTGCAGGCTGCCATTCGACGTTGGGGGACAGCAGTCGCTCGTCATACTTTCTCTCCGGTTCGTTTTTTCCCCTGACGTACTCAGCCAGACCCAATTGATAGGCAAAGTTGACGCTGGGGAGTACTTGAACTCGATTGTAACCTGATCTGGTGAGTCGTGACGAGACGATCATCATCATCATCACCTGCCGCCCAAAAGTCTTTGATGATGCGACTGGCTTCCCCCTCGTCACATTCACCTTCTTCACTCTTTGGTGATCTGAATCTCACTCCACCATCATAGAAGGGCTTGGCATCCATGACCAAAATACCTCATCCTCTCAGTCGACATTTCAGATTAGTCGACTCACCGTTCCAACACACGTAACATTGTACGGGTAATTTCGATTCGTAACGAATTCTACTGGGCGGATGATTGCGGAACAATTGTTCTCCTTTCGAACTCGGCCACTGGCCCCAGCTCCACTCTTGCTCTACCTCGTAGACGGTGGGGGAGAAGAGGTCACCAGATATGTCTCTGGCGACCCACAAGTCATAGAATCTCTGCTTGTCCTTCCAGTCGATGCCGCACGTGACGTGTGCCTTCTGCTGGGTGTGATGGAGGAGGAGTTCCATCATGTCTCGAGGACAGAAGTAGACGTCGTTGAAGAAGAGGGAGAGATCGTAATGGGTCTTGGATGATCTCGAGAAGAGGGGTGAGACGGCGTGATTACGGACGTTGGCTAATGATTGGATTCTTGTCTTTACACCCTTCATCGATGGCCGTGTCGAGTTGGTCGTGGTGAAGATTCGATCTCGTGGGACACCCAATCTCTCGAAGATAAGAGGAATGACCTCTCTGACGATGACGGATGTCGGTCGATGAAGTGGTGTGCCTGATTCGTAAGCCGAGATGCCCCAAGTGATGTGGGGGAGGGATAGAATGAGATCGATTAGAGCGTGCAGTTGTGTGGGTAAGATGTCGTCTTCGTTGTACATATTACCGGTGAGGAGGACGGATAGGTTGGTCTTTCCTAAGGGTGCATATCGTTGGATATCGATCATTTCACATCGCATGCGAGGTGGGAGGTTTCCGTTATAGATGGGGAGTAGTAGAGAATCTAGATACTGATGAACGTGCTTGGCGTTGATGGTGGAGAGATTGTTGTGAATGGTTGAGAGGTCTCGTACATTGCCATATTCAGGCCACGGCCGTGTAGGTGCCGTTGATGACCAGTAAAATGGAAGGAAGATTAGAGAGAAGAACCAAGATATAATGAAGATACTTCGAAGAGCTCTCGGAATGTGTGCTGTGCTTCGGAAGATATTAAATTGGGATCGATCGGTCGAGTTATCATGGAACTATTGAGAGTCAATCAGAATCGTATCGTGATACAAAGAATCCTCACGACATGATCATTTCGATTCCGGGTCGATGCGTCATCAATCATCCCGCTCCAACTGCGATGGTGCAGCCAATGTGATGCCGTTTCTGCGATGGTGGAAGGAATTGGCACGGCGATATAATGGGCTGTGCCAACCCAAATTGCGTTGTAAATTGAGATACCTCATCTTCAGACCTCATCTCACAACTTGTGCCTCTCGTAAACACAAAGACCATGGACAGACGATCGAGAGACGATTACGGCGACAGACGAGGAGGTCCACAGAGGGACCAGAGGGAGGACCGTGATAACAGAGGCAACAAACGCTTTGACAGGGACAATCGAGGTGGAGCACCTTCAGCTTACCAGAGACCTCCTTACAGTGGTGGTGCCGGCAGAGTTCACCGGGAGTACATAGATATTGTCACCAACCTATATCCTGTCGACTTCGACCAGACGATATTAGACAATGTGACCCAATACGAGGTATTGTGAGGCAAAACTCACATTCATTTTGATATGCATATCAGGTTGCCATTGTCAATCGATTCAACGAACCTCTGGGCAAGAAGCCAGATGAAATCGATCAGAAGAAATTCCTCATCAATCGACTCTTCTCCACACCTATGTTTTCCAACATCAGAGTCATCTACGATGGAGGTCGCATGCTGTACACCTTGAACGGCAGGCTCGAGAGAGCGCAAGATATCCAACCAAAGGAGGACTTTATCAAGCAGGGCGGTAGAGAAGTGTAACGCTGGATCACGATCCGCATCTTCTCATACGCACACAGGAAGCCTTTGCCTCAGAACGTATTGGATTCCATTCGATCCTTAGAATCAGATCCAAACACACTCAGCTACGAGTTCAGAGGTGACGATACCTTCTGGTACAAGGTATCACATCACGGTCCACCTCATTTCCATCCTTCTCATTTTCAATCAGATCATGGCGAGGGTCACCTCCTTCGATCGCAGCAAACCCGATCAATTCTTACACACCGTGTTGAACTACTCCCTCTTCGTAGACCATGCCGGCGGCAGTCATCCCCAACATCGACTCATCCGTCAGAATGCCATCTTTCGCGATCCCATCGCGATGCGATCGTCATCTTTCCATCAGAGAAAATTCGTTCCACCCAAGTCTCTGTGGATTGGTAACACTCAGAGTTTTCGCAGCACGAAAGCGGTGAGGCTTGTGGGAGGTTTCAAAGAGGATCTGAAGATGAGCAGGGCCTCATGCTGAACGTGGACATGTGTGTGACGATGTCTACGTGGAGGGGAAGAGTGTTGGATTACTTTGCGTGCCTACTCAATCGACAAGTGGATCACATCATCAATCGAAGTGATGACGACAGGATGTGGAATGAAGTGAGTCCATCGAACACACTGGTCACCTCTCACGTCATCATCATCCATCAATCATCGATCACTCTCATCTCATCCTCTCTAAAATCTACTCGTGATCCGGCCCCGTTGGCTCTGTACATTTACAAAAGTCCAGGTCAATCGAAACTGCCGCGGTCTCACTTTCTACTGCGACTACAGCAAACGAAAGATGAAGTTAAACTCTGTCGTCTACGGCAAAACACCGAAAGACCATAGCTTCTCCCACGACGGGAGACAAGTGAACGTGGAGCAGTATTGCAGGGAGCGATACAATGTCAATCTGAGATATCCACATCTACCTATGGCTCTGGTCAAGAAGAAGAGGCAGGGAGAAGACGAAGATAGTTGGTTTCCCTTGGAACTATTGATTGTCGTAGACAGTCAATTTCCAAAGGACATATCGGGTGTGTTGGACAAAAGACGTAGAAAACTGATGAGATGAAAAGGAGACGAGACGGCTGCGATGATCAAACACGCGTGCAAGAAACCTCACGAGAGGTGTGAAAGATTACATTCATATGATTCACCTGTACAATCTGTTTCATTACCCAACACCTGCATCCATTCACATTCATCAGATTTCCCGCCCTCGATCAGTACGTGGCGAACACCCTCAGTCGCTCTCACAGCCTCAGACAACTCGACGTGAACGTCCACCCTTCACCAGCCACCTGCCAGGCCAGAGTCTTACCTTCCAGAGAAACTCTCTTTGGTAGAAACCACCGCGAGCAAGTCAACGACGCTGGTTGGGTCCTGCGGTCGAAAACGTTCATCGAACCTCACCGAGAAGAACGAGGTGAAGTACCGTGGGCCATCATGGGAAATCTTCAGAGTTTCTCGCCCAATGAGATGGACACCATCAAGCAGGTGGGAAGGAGGAGCGTTGTAGATTGACAGCTTCTCCAGGTGTTCTGTCCGGGTATTGTTCGTGTGGCGAGGGAATCGGGGGTGATGCTGAACAACATGCCGTTTCCCAATTTCAGATGGAATCCGAACGGTGACGCGTCGACCAGCTTGGACGCACAGTTGGGGGAATTCTTTCGCAATCATTATCCAGCCAGAGCCAAATTCATCTTGTTCGTATTGAGGGAGAAGAGAACGGATCTGTGGAAGGAGGTGTGTGTCATCAAGATCATCTCACGATCATGATCATGCGATCGTCAACATCGATCATGTCTGCCGGCGATCACGATCGTTGATGACAAAATCGACAGATCAAATACCTCTGCGATGCCAAGTATGGTATCCCCAGCAAATGTGTCATCTACGATGCCAAGAAGATAACCAACCCTCAAGTCCACGCCAACATCATCTCTAGCATCAACGCCAGATTGAACGGTCACAACTGGATCATTGGCAACATCCGAAATTTACCCCCCGTCAACCACAATCTCGCCCCCTTCTTCAATTTCCAGGGACAAGGTGATCAACGAGATCAACAGAGTCATCGTGACCGTGCGTAGGTCTGTGTGTCATGGGACTCGATGTATGTCACGGCCGTACGCAATACGAAGGAAGAGATGCAATCGAGATCGAATCGAGAGTGGCCCTCACAGCTTCCAGGTGACCTTCAAATCTGAACGTATCTCAATCGATTGTAATATCTCTTGTGCGTCATCATTGGATGATTCACAATGGAACGATTGACGGACGTGAAAGGGAGAATAATTACGTCAAGTACGACACCGTCATGAGCAAACAAGAGCACAGGAAGGAGTTTGTAGACATCTCCGCCTTGGTCGATCGATTGTTCGCCAACTACAGGAACAAGAACAGACCCCTACCCACTCACATCTTATTCTACCGAGACGGTGTAGCCAACAGCATGTTCGAAGAGGTGATCATCACCTCCATCACATCACCTCCATCACATCACCTCCATCATCACGAACCATGACGATGTGACACTCTACCAGTTGGAACGCCAAGAGATTGATCCTCTGGAAAATCAATTGGAGAAGATCTATTCAGCCGCAGGACTGAAGAAACCCAGGCTCACATTCATCGTGGTAGTGAAGAGACACCACTTTAGAGCGGCCGAAATCAAAGACAATCGATTGCACAACGTGCCCCCCGGCACTGTCCTCTACTCCATGCCTAACGGAGACCGCAGCTTGGTCGACATCGAAGGTCCGAAGGGTAGGATCAATTTCTACCTGTGGTGAGTGGCCGTTCCCGCCAAAATCACATCTGAAATTCAAAGGTCACACTTGGCGGGATTGGGTACCGCTCGCCCCGGACACTATTACGTCATCAAGAACGATATGAATGCACAGATGGAGCAGCTGATCGACTTCACTTATTCTCTCAGCCACCTATTGCAGGGATGCACAAAGGGCGTGAGTGCACCCGTTCCGGTCGTTCTGGCACACAAGGCAGCGGCGAGAGCTTCGGCTTACTTTGGAGCACAAGTGGAAGCACACGAAGCGGTCAGAGATCAATACTTTATGGCCTAAGAGTCCTACATAAATGAAGACGATCATCGCATCGTTTTACTCTTTTCCGCAGCTTTTTGCTGATCCACGGAGGATGAGGTACGAGCACAATTGATTTCCATGGTGACTTTTCGTCAACTGTTTTATTTTGAGAAGAAACATGAGGTTGCACGAACTCAGTTCATTCTCCAGCGAGTTAATAGCTCACGTGGTCACTCCTCTACATCGCTATATTACTGGAGACAATGATGGAGGCAGATGGTGATGTTTGGCATCGTAATAGAAACGTGAGAGGAAGAGAAGTGTTGAGAGACGGTGAGCGGTGATTTATATCATTGTCTAGAACATCAGAGCCAATGCGAGGACGACCACGGCAAGGTTGTATACGGCAAGTCTGACGGCGCTAGAGCCGGGGGCAGGGTTGACGACTGCATCACATCAGGTCCCATCTCTCACGTCAAATCATCCTCACTCGCAGCATCTCCTCCACAGACGGTCTTATAGTTGTTACTGTCACAGGCTATAACAGAAGCCGCCCCTTGGCATTGGTTGTATCGGACGGTGACTTCTACGACGGCACCAGTGCAGCCAGCTGAGGTGTATTTGAGGCGGACGAGGTCCTGGGCAGTGGGCTTTCTTGTGAAGCTGCTAGAAGATACAGTTCTGAGGCTGGAAGCAACTCCGTTGACGGTCTGTGAGCTACAGTCGCTGCGCTGGGTACTACCGAGTACGACGGAAGGACCAGAACAGGTGTTGGATGTGGTGTAGTTGACCTGGTTGTAGAAGTTGGTGCTGTTCAGCTCGACCCTGAGAGAGGAACCGTTGTTGAGGCTGGGGGTGCAACGGTCCAAACTGAGGTAGGAAGATTGCGTGAGGTTGGCAGCGACACAGTTCTCGACATTGAAACTATCCTGAGCTAAAAAGTCGGATCGAACGAGAGCCAAGAGGGAGCAGAGGACGATGACGGTGCGCAGCATTGTGATTGGTTTCTTGCTTACCTAAAAATGAGGAAGAGAGGGAAGAAAAAAGAGTTCCGGAGGTGCCGCGAGAGATTCTCGAGACAGAGAGAATTTGAGAGAATGGGACGAACGCGATTACTTACTCTGTATTCGGTACAGATATCGTAACAGCAGTTTGTCAGGTACTTCCGTTGAAGAGAGAGTCCGTCAATCATATGAGGGTGAACTGCTCGATGCAGAAAGCACAAGAGCTCTCACTCCTGTGTCCCAACTTGTAGTCATCATGGCGGGGGACTCTCTTGCCGCCAGGTAACGTCCTGTCCACAAGCATACTGAGCAGATTTGTAAAAACATTAGGTTTTACCTTCTCAGATATATCTTGTTCGACCATCGACCACAAAGGCAGTCCATAGCTGTACACGTCTGATGACTTCTTATACACTCCTTCTCTACCTACCTCTGGCCCCCACTCTGTCAGCTAACATCTCATCTCTGCTGTCACTCACTGTGTGCGGTCCCATCTACAGTAGTAGCTACAATATATATTGAAAACCGACTATTGATGAGGTATGAGGTCGTTCATCTGTATCCTGCCAACAGCCCGACATTTTGTGTTCCGTTGTTTCTGTGGGTTTCTACGGCCTTGGTGAAAACCTACGCGACGCTACGTACGATAAACGGGCTAGAATTTCGCGGAAGAGTCCCGTTGCAGCTCCTCTCCGGTCCACTGGTAAGTCTACAACCAGTTCTAAGTGTTCGGTGGATGAAAAATCTATATCTACAACGTCTATTTATCAAATATTTTTCAAAGTCCTGTCTCATGGAGCATGTAAATCTGGCTTTACCATATTCCTGTAGTCTTCCTGCGTTCATCCACTCTACCGATGATGTGCCGATGAAAGTGATTCGGGTGAGATGATGAAGAAGTCGAGTAGAAGACACATTTATTGTCCATGCCATCCTCCGTCAATGATGGCTCTCTTCACCATCTCAGCGATGGGGAGTTCATCTGATGGTGGATCTGGAACAAATTGGCAGATAAATAATTCGGGTAGTCCCAATTGGTCTCGGATGACATTCAAGACTCCGTTTCCCTCCGTAAACACTTCATCCTGATCGACATCATCAGAATGATGAATCGACCACAGGGTATAGAGAGTACTCACGTCAGTGTTCAACCTTCGAAAGCCGATCCTCGTCGTGATGCTGTCGCATTGTACGTCCAAAAACATCTTCGCGTTGTACTTCATCATTCTGACCGACACCGGTGACAGCATCTGCCCTCGCTCAATCTACAACGCGCCGGTTCTATTTTTACCTGCATGAACTCGGTGAAGTCTTCTGTGGGCAGCGGCCAGTCGTTCCACTCGACTATCTTCTTAAAGACAGGGTTTACGTACAAGATGCGAAGTGATCTCTCCCAAATGAGAGACGGTGCAGGTGATATCTTTAGAGCTTGCGTGTGTTCCTGATGTGAGGGTCAATGGTGGTGAGAGAGGGTGACTTACGTGAAGTCTCTGCTTGTAATCGCTGACCATCTGTTGTTTCTGTTCGGCAGTGACGAATTGTTGGAGTCCGTGGATGCGAGAGTTGATGGTCTCCCAAGTCCGTCCGATGAGCCGAAGAACTTCTGGTGTCAGACGACTGCCCATCCTGTGATTATGATATGAGACATCCATCATCCTAGATTGGATTGGAATGGAATCACCTCTTTTGGATGAGTTGTTGAAGACGTTTGGTCTCTTCCAGAGGTCTGACGTATAGAGATGGGGGTTGTGCATTGGTCACCGGAGGTGCGTATGTTAATTCTATCCCTGAGGAGGGGCTCGAACCCAGTAGAAGAGACCATTCATCGACTGGTCATCTGTCAAGGATGGTTTTCGAGCCATTCTCACGTTCTACCGTTGAGACCCCTTGTATGTTCGCAATATGTTGTTGTTGATACACAGGATTAGCGTAGACATTTTGTGATACAGAGGGAGCGCTCATAACATGTGCGGAGGTATAATTGATTGGGGCATCTGGCGATGTCTGTTGTGTCTTTCTCCTCTTCGATTCTACTTCTTCACAGACTAACCCTCTTGACTGACATCTCCTACATGGTCTCTCTGCATCCGATGAACTCGCGGTAACATCTGGTATCAGATCACCGCGCTCGCATGATACGTGACTCTTTCTGCATGCATTACAGGCGATGTTGGGTTTTCCTCCATTCTGCTTTGGTCCCGGCGGCATGTGTGTGATGTGATGTCTTGTGTGATTTTATCGCGGAACTGGTCCCTGAGTATTCACATCTAGTATTTTTACGATGACATAAAGACATGAGACTCGTTGTGTCTTTCATTTCTTTCATTCTCCTTGCCACCCTCCATTGACGATGGCTTTCTTCACGATGATCTCAGGTATCACGTCCGGTGGAGGATCAGGTATGAACTGGCACACAAAGAACTCTGGAAGACTCAGTTGATCTCTCAGAAGACTGAGAATGCCATTTCCCTCCGTAAAGACTTCTTCCTGTCGTCCATCAGCATCAAATGAGGAAGATCTCCGTCTTCACTTGGCTGTTCAATTTTCTGAATCCAACACGAGAGCTAATCGAGTCACACTGGACGTCTAAGAACATCTTTGCATTGTATCTCATCATCTTGACCGAAGATGGAGACAACATCTGCGATGGGTTCAGTTCTCACTTATCATCTGCCTCCATCACCTCCACCAGCTCTGTAAATGTCTCTGTCGGCACTGGATGGTCTTTCCAATCAACAATCTTCTTAAAAGCATCGTTTACATATAAGATTCGTAAAGACCGCTCCCAGATGATGGTCGGTGTTGGACAGAGTTGATAGGCTTGGGTGTGTTCCTGTTTGTTCGTCGGTGATGATGGTGCGAATGAGATGGGATCTCACGTGTAGTTTCTGTCTGCAGTTGATGACCATGTTTCTCCTCTGTTCTAGAGTCACAAATTGGGCTAAATTGCAGACTCTCGTGTTGATGATGTCCCATGTTCGTTTGATGAGAACGAAAAATTCTTTGTCGATGCACAATCTGATTGGGTGTCATCAAAGAAGAAGGTGATGATGGATAGAGTCTCACCGACTCTCCAAGAGCTGGCGCAGGCGTAAGACTTCATTGGGAGGTCGGATGTAGAGAGATGGTGGCTGATCGTCGGACATAGCAGAGCTGCTGTAGACGATGTCGATTCCGGATGAGGGACTAGACCCCAATAGGAGTGACCACTCATCGACTGTGTTGGTATCAATGAAGAAGGAGAAATATCCGCTCACTCTCAGATGGTGTCAAAGTCAGAGTATGTCTCATCTGAAGAGGCTCCATTGCATGTTGATACACGGGTTGTGTCTGTAGAAATGCATCTCGGTGATCTTGAGAGATGGAGTCATTCTGTGGCTCGGCGATCGATTGGTTCGGAGCTTCCGATGTCTTTGCCTTCTTTCTCATAGATTCTAACTCCTCACAGATCAACCCTCTCGAATGACATCTATTGCATGGCCTCTCTACATTCCATCAATGGAATCGATATTGAACATTTCACCATTGTCGCAAGATACGTGACTCTTTCTACATGCACGACAAGCGATGTGAGACTTCACATTGTTTATCTTCGGCCCCGGACGCATTCGATGATGATGAAATGTTTCCCCAATCAGATCTCGGTATTATAGCGATGATCACCTGATCTTAACATTTATTGTGATTTATCTGTAATTTATGTCGAGGCCGTCTCAGGCTTAGACTCGGCTTGGGGCATCTGCTCGGGATGATGCACGACGACAACTTGCGGTTGGCCCTGGTGCTCAAAGGCCTCCTCCTCTTGTTGCTCTCCCTCTTCTCCTTCAGACCCTTCATCTGTCTCCTCTCCAGGCTGCTTGACGCTATCTTCGGGGCGGGCCTGCGATCGCAGACATGAGACATCGATGAGGTAGAGGCTCTCACCTTTCTGGGCCTTCCTCTCTTCTTCTTCGCGGTGATTACGTTTGGGTCAGGCAGGGGGTTCTGCGACGGCAGATTTCAGTCGTCTGCGAGCCGCGTTGTAGATGGTCACCTTTCGAGGCCTGCCTCTCTTCTTCTTCTCTGTGGACATGGGTGTGCCATCGGGGCTGATGAGGACACCAGGTGACATACTCGTGGGAGTCTGTTGCAGAGGTAACGAGTCCTTCCTGGGCCTTCCTCTCTTCTTCTGTCCCTCCTTTGGAGTGGTAGGAGGTCTTCCTCTCTTCTTGCCCATGAACTCATGGTCCACGCTCTCGTCCAAGATGAACTCCGTCTCTCGATCGTGGAAGTGCTGGATGTAAAAGTCGAGAGGGGCTTGGCCCAATAGTTGAGGGATACCTCGCATGTCGTACCAGAATCGGTAGTAGAAATCTGGAGAGCGGCTCAACTCTTCCAATTTCTCGGGAGGGCTGTGATCTTCGACCTTGGAGGAGTCAGATGTGATTCGGATGGGATCGCATGGAGATCACCTCGGTGATGGAAACGTGTCTCTCGATGGAGGCTACGGGGTAATGTTCGGTCTGCTCTGAGGCGAAGACTTCATTATCTTTGATGCTGTGTGCATCGGCGTCGAGGTTTGGAATGTCATGCTTCCGGTAGAAGCGTGTGCCGGCGAGCATGGGCTGGACCGAGAGTCAATCTCCCATTTAGAACCGCCAACTCACTCGGTCCGCTTTACCATCTTGGTAGAGTTCGCTGATCTTGATCAGAACGCCTGGTGTCTCGTCTGCGTTGCGAAAGAGGATGACGGTGTCTCCAGGCGCATAGACATGACCCCTAAGTTGAACGGATTCGTATTGAACCTTGATGAGGTTGCCCCAAACCAGCTGATTGTTCTGCTAATGTCCAAGATCAATCTTCTCTCAGAAAAAACGTCTAAATGAAGAATCAAATATATCTAACCTCAGCCTGTATGCTGGGGTCCGTAGACATAGGTTGGACCTCTTCGTTCATCTTTAGAAGAAGAAAAGGTTTGTGTTCTGGTGATGTGAACCGCTTTTAAACCGAAAACTATTTTTTTTTCCTCCTTTTCTCACACATGTCAACCAACGGCTGCCCACCTATCGAGTTGGTGCTCAACAGCTACTCTTCGCCATCCTCTTCGTGTGCATGTATAATACACCAGTTGCATATTCTTCAAACCGTCCATTCAAATATTGAGTGGTCTTCCTTGTGTCAGTTGGTCTAACGGTCACCTCGGAGGGAGCTCGGGGTTCACGGAGTTCTCCGGTGTCTTAAGAGAAGCGTTTCAAAAAGGTCGTCTTTATACAATATCTACACGAGACGTCTGGGCTTCCATAGTCATCGGTGTCGTCGATTCACTAGAGCATGAGGCCGATGGCTGGGATGGCGATGGAAACAGCTCTGAGGCCAGACGGTGGATGAGATAGTATTGATCGGCAGTCATAACCATCTTCGGTCTCTGTTTTCTCAATCCCTCCACAGTCCGCTTCACATCTACAGACTTTCGTTGACGCAGGCGTTGGCTGATGATGTCGCAGGCGATGAGAGATCCTGGTTGAATGTGAGAAGATGGGGAGGAAGATCGTGTGGGCATCTCACCTGTTCGTCCGACTCCGGCCGAGCAGTGGATGAGAGCGGGTCCTGGTAGTTGCGATCGTTGTCTGATTCGTTGCATTAACCACAGGAGCTCTCGAATGACTTTCGTGCAAGTTGGTACGCCATGATCTGCGTTGATGAGAAATAGTAATTGAAATGGAAAGACGTACCTGGCCATGTGTCCATCTGTATCTGTACAAGCTCTCTATCTTCTTCTCCGTATTTTTGAAGAGTGAACGTGCGTAATGTGAAGGGGTTGAGGTTGAAAGTCTTTCGGTGATGGACTTTGATAGGTCCATATGCTGCGCAGGTTCCATCGTCGGGCCAGTACTGGGTGCATTTTATCGTCTTTCCCTCTTTGAGAGCTGTGAGCATGACGATGAGAGGGCACATCTTTGGAAAATGTTAGCCACTCTATTTCCATGGAGGTCAATCTCACCTGCTGCCATACCATGCTCCAAAAGTCATATATCGTAGAGTCAAGTGGGGCTTGACATGCGATATATTCTCTCTTCTTCTCTTCTCCATCGATGTAACTGGCATTGATATAGTCTTCGTCTTCATCATCCGCCTCTAATAGAACGCGCGTGTCGTTACGAGGAATGATATCCCAGTATCGGTTCTTGTGTGCGTGTCTCGTCTCGCTACCTATGGAGCATTGTCCATAGCTCGCACAAGTCGTCGCCTGGACTTCTTCGAACTCTCTGCACGCTGCACTGTAGTCCGCCTTCTTCGTCCCGCTCATGTTGATGATGATGTTTCTGTCGTTTGTGTGGGGTCGTGTGACTCTTTTTCGTTCTCCTCTGTTCTTCGTTGAATCGGAGCGTCCCCATTTCCTTCTCGGCCTTAGGGGGCAACATCAAGATGTCAAAAACACACAGATCCCACAGATCCCCGATGAAACTTCGCTAAAATTTCTCAACCATTTCATTGAATGGGAGGCAGGCTATTCTGAGCAGGAGTCATGCCTGTGACGGGGACGGCTTATGTATCAGAGGAAGAACTTTTGGCTAAGAAGACTGCAGCTTCCAAATTGTCTATATTGAGGCATGTGTGTCTGATGATTATCGAATCGCTTGTGATCGGTGAGTCGTGACGGGAGCGAAATCATTGAAGGGGAGGTCAGGATCGATTGTCGCTTTCTTCTTCTGGCTGCTTTTGTACATACCTCAGAGCGATGATCCGAACGACTATGGGCATCCCGTCTTCCTTAACCTCTACGGCTTCACCGTTCACACGTCTCTGGTCTTCATCTTCTCCATGCTGGCACTACCCAATCTGTACTACCATTCTATGTATAAAATGGACCTGGACTTGACGATCAAGATCGCCGTGAGGTCACAAATCCCCCTGGCACTCATTCTGGTGAGAGATCGCATTCCATCTTGACCTCTGATGTGACATCCACAGATCCTCTTCGTCTGGATTTTGTCTCTTATCAAATCGGGCATCTATTATTACTACTACTGGCTCAGTTTCGTCTTCGTTGTGGGCATCGGGTTCAATTTCTGGGCCATCGGCTACCATGTCAGGAGGCAGATGTTGTACAAATCTCGTCTTCCTATAGAGGCCGTAGGGTTTTGGCGCAATATGTTGTTTCCGATCAGCACGGCCGTTGTGATGGTGGTCGTATACGGAATTGGAGTCAGCCGTATCTACTTTCAAGTGAGATCTTTGCTGACGTCGATGACGTGAATGGGAGATGTTAACGGCAACAGTCTAATATGGTTCTACGATTTGTCATCAGGATCGTCATACACCCCATCATCTTTGAATCATTGATGACTATACAGAGAAGGATGGTGAGCGACGTCATAATTTCTGAACACTGACGTGAAACAGGTATTTCAATACAGGCTGACACACGCGACGAATCTATCCACTCTTCTATTGCCAACTCAGGTGATGAAACCGTCTCGCACTAATAGCACCATAATGTCATGGCACAATGCATTGATATCGTTGCGAGACGCATCATACTGACGAATTTAAGTTCGTGGGAGCCTTTTTCGGTCGGCTTTGGGTCTTCTCTGTCATGGATGTATCGACTCCCGTTGACTCGTGGTCCTCCATTCAAAATCCACTGTTGATGAGCTTAGGCATAGCCATAGAAGAGGTGGTATCTATCGTCTATATGCACTATCCCTCTGATATTCGTACAGTTTGTCTGTAGAATCACCCTGTATAATCGACAGAACATATGGTACTTCATCAAGAGAAAGAAGCAGTCAACCAATGTTTACCTCTACGAAGAAGAAGCGAGGAAGTCGTCACACGAATACGAAAGGTAACCCCTCATTGTCACATCATCTCACCCAAATAGAGACATGATCATCAAGACTGCCTTCATGAATACGGAGCAGACGGTAGAGTTCACCACCATCTATCTCCAACCCCTCCTCCTCTTGATCTTCTGGCGTTCCAGAGAGACTTTTGATTTAGGCTGGCAGAACATCTACGTATCACCCGATACGAATCGTCTGGTCATTCTAACAGTCATCCAATTCGCCCTCGAATTCATCGTCAACAATATTGTCACGAACCACGAAGAGAAACAGGAGAGAAGGGTGAGACTATCCTTCACCATACCTCATCTGACGAAGACAGGTGGTGGAGTTGTGGAAACCACAGCGAAGGCGAAAGAGCATTGGTATCTTCTTGTTCACCTTCTTCACCCTGACTTATCTCATCTTGTTCATGAGGACATCTTTACCGGTGGTGTTCTATTGTTCCAGCTGGAACGTCTGCAAGTGTCACCCGGTGTATCTCATGTTCCACAACTACTGCAGCACACGATGACGACGGAGGTGAGTCCACAGGGACGAGAGCGTCACTGATGGATCGGTAGACTCTCACTGTACAGTTGGATCGTATGGACACGCAGTGTGTTGTCGTGCGAATAAATGAATGAATCTCTGATGAAATTCGCATCAAATTGATTTACAGCCGTGTCAGCAGAATCACCATGATCGATCAGACTTGAATGAGTGAAACAACTGCAAATACTACGTCACTTGGAGCCTTGTGGAGGAAGACATTGTCTAAAGACCCCTCGCTGTTGGATCCTGTAGGAATTAATGAGCCAATATCGAGTGATTAGATTCGCTGAACATCTTTGTAACACCTACAGATCGTCGAAATATTCTTCGAAACAGCGCTGGTTCTCAATTGAAATCTAAATTTGCATATCATCTAGAATGTCTCTTGGAGTACGGAGACAAAGGTAGATTATCCGTCAGTGATTTATAACTAAACGGATGAACAGCAACATCGACCGATTGGGAGGATTTCTTTCTTCTTAGACCAGATCATTCGATCATTTCAAGATTCTTATCCCAACAAGACGAAACGTATTTATTGTCGAAGAAGGTCGTATCATGATTCGGATCATTCCCGCTGATTTGTTCCATCAGACATCCCTTAATCGCCTATACGATCGCTGCGTAGAGAGAATCTCTGGACCCCATCACCCAGCTGCCACATCTCATGCTATGGAGGTGGAATGAATCATTCATGCATACATCTCATCGCCAACAGATGTTGAGTGTTCTCATTCGGGGCGTGATGTCTCGGAAATTCCCTTTCCCAGATTACGATGTCACCACTCTTCTCATGGACAAATCTCTCACCGATGTGGTCATCAGCAACACCCTCTCCACCCTCCGATGCATCATGAACATCGAAGGAGGTATCTACATCTTGATCACAATGCATGACGTTGATCATCGAGCAGAAGCTCTCATTCCACCTTCTATTCGTCTCTTGTTGGTCATGTGTGCCTGTACAGAAAATTCAGAGACGAATCCATTCCTTCGTTACATCATGGAGGTAGTCATCCTCCCACGATGCGTACTGACACGTAACCAGATGTCACTCGCCGACACCTTAGCTCACGTTCTATCCATAGAAAGCGTAATTTACGCATGTCACATCGACATCATGATGATCTTCCACATTCTGCTGAGCTACAGACCTGCAGATCGAGACAATCCTTATGTCATCCTGTTGAATGACCAACCGGAGGTCTTACGTAAATTGTACGAACTGATACACGTCACCCTTGCAGAAGACATGGGAGACATCAAGTGAGTTTTTCCGTTCTTCCGTTTTTCCGATGGCTGATCAGCACAGGAGTGAGAAGATTGTTCCGGACAGAACGACGACGGGGGTGGTGAATTACGTTTACTCTTATTTCCACACACCGACCGTGGTGAGCTTCCATCTACATCGTTGTAGACAGACGATTTATCTATGTCTACAGTTTGTACCCTCGGACGTACCCGCCACGACGGTCTTCAGCATCACCCTCTTCTCCACCCTATACGATACACTTCACGTTAACTACCGTCACGTCAACGCGGTAAGAGATTCAGGCCAAGACGGTCGATCTACAACGGACACCCACGGGCTGCGGACCCTCTTGAACCTTTTATTTGTTTTATTTTCTCGGGGGGTACACAAGGAATCGGCACTGTTGTGTCATCCAATCGTGGACGCACTGTCCGACGTAACCCGACGTAACGAAAATTTGGACAGTTGGTCGTTGAGGGTGGATACCATGAAGAATGGGGTGAGAAATTCGGTTGAAAACTGGATACGAAATCTCACAGGAAGCTGTCATCGTGGAGGGCACAGTTGCATCGGTCATCACGACCGTCTTACGTTCTTACATATCGAGCGATCACGATTATCAAGATTCCCGCCTTCTGAGGTATTTGAGATTCGAATCATTAACGTCGAAATCCTCATCTTCACTTTGGAATATTCTCCATCGAATTAAACTTGTGCAGAAAATGTTTAGTCTGTCTGTACCAACTGTCCCAGCCAGAAGATGCTGAGACACCAAACCTTCCCACCATCCAATTAGAGCTAAAAGGAAAGGTGAGGAGAGTGTAAGAGTTAAACCCTGAAACCAGCAGGCGATCGACATGATGTACAGCTTTGCCGAAGAAGAGGAAGAAGATCAAGTGTTAGTGCAATGGTTCAAAGACCTGAGAGTCAAAGGAAGAGACGAACCCAATTACACTCTGTAGAGGAAATAAAGCGATCAACAAGAGAAGAGGCAAGAGTCAGTACTCGTGAAACGACCACACGTAGATTTTTTAGATAGTGAATGTGTATTGTAGATCGTCATCGGTCTAAACAGCAGTGGCAGTCTGTTTCACGGAAGACTTGCTCGTGGTAGGATTGGGCCTGACCACCTTCCACAGGAGACAATCGTTTGTACCATCTGCACCAAAGACAACAGTCGTGGATGCACTCGCCGTTGCACAACCTCGGTTCGTGAGGGCCAGACCGTTCGCTCGGTTGACGATCTTGTAATAACCTTTCGTTACATAAGCCATTTCATGTGAATTAAGCAAAATTCACCCTTTCCATCCGGGAAGAAGGACCACTGCTGGTTGATTCCTCCGTTTCTGGGATAATAGATGAAGAGTTGGTCGTTTGAATGAGTCTGGCCCAGGGCATCGAGACAGCTCATGGTCTTGTCTCCGCTCTCGCAGATCAGGTAATAGTTGTTACTGGCTGGAACCAACTGCCAAGTTCCAGAGTTGGTCGAATTGGTAACCACTTGGGTGTTCACATAGTTTAGACGCCCTCCAGAAGTCTTCGATGTGATGATCACCTGCATCATCGTCACCATGAAGAACAGTGAAGACGTGATGTCACACCTTCTCTCTTGAATCGAACTCTCTCGATGTGTTGTAGGGCATGAAAGTGCTGGCCACTTGTCTCGATCTTGACCAGCACTGAAATGTTCCGTTCTGCAAGACCTTATCGGCAGCATTACTATAGGTGAGGAATCAATACAAGACCGAGGTCTGTGCAAAGTCTTCCGCCTCGTTTGTTCGAGCGTATGGATCAGGCACACAAGAGTCGTTACCGATGGCATTAAGCCACACCGCCTGACTGGAGACCTTGTTGGACCTGACAGAGTCAGCCATCGTTCGACTCTCACGACTCACCAATCGAAAGAATGAGATGATTCGTGAACGAAGACTTCGGGAAGATATTGTCCCTTGTAGATCGCCGAATTGCCAAAGGTGACCGCACCGTTTCCGGTCGGCCTCTGGGTGACACGGTTGACGCTACTTCTCACGGAGGGTGGTACCTGTTGCGATGAAGTTGAGTCTCTCGATGTGGCGGTGTCTCACGTAAGAGAGAGCTTTTGCCATGGCGTTCTGATCCATCACATAACCCTTGCAGATGCACAGTTCTATCCACGTTTCATCGTCAAAATTGATGTACCAGGTGCTGTTGACCGGCACTCCTTCGTTCTGTGTCGTGGTCAGATTCACATCGTACACGCGGATCGATCACCTTATAGTTTGTATTTGCGTTATTGGGATCGCAGGCGTCCCAACCTGCGCAAGAGGATAGATTGGCTGGGGAGATGGTGTAGCCGCTGGTTCGTGGAGTCACTTGCGTTAAAGAAATGTGTGCAGATAGTCCATCGTTCCAGATGGTTTTCTTATTGGATAGGTCGTAGGAGATGGCTAGGGTGACGAGAGCTAAGAAGATAATGCTTCTCATCGCTGTTGGAGTATGGAAATAATACTAAGCCAACGTGTGAAGTTGCACTGGACAAACATTTGTGTTCTTGTCCTTTATGTTGTCGTTTTATTCGAATTCAGAACAATGACACACATATTTATGTCTTTCAAATGTCTGTTTGGTTAAAAATTCAGACGAATTCAGATATATGTGGAAGTATTTGGCTCAAGGACACAGATAAAAGTCAAATAACATTGTCCATCACAATTTGAAGCCGTTGTCAAAATATGTATAGACCCAAGAATCGACGTGTCGCAAGATCGTACGAAGAACTTTGTCCAGCATGAGCAAAGGATGAGCCAATGTTGATAGACAAAAAGGGCTCATTGTTAAACAGTGGTAAAACTGGTTGGTCATCTCTGGCCTATATAGAGAATTCCTCATCGAGCAACGAAACTTTAAGATGAGGGAGGACGGACAAAACACGAAATTTGTTTATCCATCTAACCAAAACTAGTTGGTGGTGAATCGATCTGCACTATTGGTGGAGGGAAGAGGATACTGAGTAAAGAAGGGAAGGATGTAGTCGTTGGCGTTGATGACGGTAGGGTCACAGTCGTTGTTTCCAGCCAAACCGTTGCACAAATTAGGCAGTGTGGTTCTGGGCCAGGCGTGGTCCATGTCCTGGATCTTGAAGTGAACGACTTGAGCTCCAGCTCTGCAGCCGGTGGTCCAGGTGGTCTGGTTCACGACACCCTGTCGAACGCATCAGCCTCGACTCGAACGAGATGAAAAGCTCACTCCTCCAATGGTCTGAAGAGTGGAAGCGGTGAGGTCACAGTTGAGTCTGGAGGCCCATTCGGAGACGAAGAAGGGGGAGGCGGTGATGTTGGCGTTGTTAGAGAACCCTCCGTTGTAAGGGATGACGTCATCGGCGGTACCGTGGAAGTCCATGAGAGGAATACCGCGGTTGATTTGGCACAGATTTCCGAGTCCGAAAGTGTAATCTACGTACGGTGAGGGGTAAGTGTACGCAATGACGTACCGGTGTAGATGGCGGCGCTGACCGTGGAGAAGGCGGCAAACTTGGCGGCAGCGACCGGTGTACAAGCCAAATAATTGGTGAAGCCTCCTCCGTTGGACTTACCGGTGGCGTACACTCTGCTCTCATCGACACACAGATCGTTCTTCAGGATGTCTAAGATCTGCAGGGTGAAACCGACATCATCTACGCTCGTGTTCGAGTACGGAGCACCTGTCCTTCATCAGCCACCCTCCTTCGTCTCATTTCGAATCACCCAACCAGGCCGTCGTACCCTTGGTACCTGCAACTCCCTGAGGGTAAACTGCGATGAAGGGGCTGTTGTTGATCTTGAGCCCAGACGTAGACAAGCTCGAAATATCTTCCTCTACGGCGGAAGTCTGAGTAGCACCGTGGAAAGAGAAGACAATGGGGGTGTTGGTAAAGGTATAATCGGAGGGTACGTGGACCGTGTAGGTACGGATGGGTTGGTTGGGAGCGTAACCGGCCGGAAGGACAAAAGTGGTGGTGGAGCCACGAGTGTATCCCGACGGAAGTGTGTTACCACCGCAACCGTAAGTAAGCGCAGCGGTGGCGGAGTTGGAGGCAGTCGTGGAGCTGGTGGTAGGGGGTACGAATCCGTACGCATCGCAGCTGATTCCGTTGGAGTAAGTGACCAAGTTACCTGCGAGAAAAGTGAGTGGCATGGATTGTCAAGAATAGTACCGTTGGGACAGGAGATGGTAGTCTGGAAGTCTCCACTGAGAGTCAGGGGAGAACCAGACGCGGTGGTGATGTCCTTCGTGTCGATGACGTTTCCATTCCCATCGACAGAGGAAGCAGCCGTGGCGTAGACGAGAGAACCATTGACGGCAGAGTTGCCGAGCAACAGGCTGTTATATACCTTGAGGCTAGCACCCGACAGAGTGAAAGCTCCACCGGTGGCGGCGTTGTTGTTCGTGATGGTGGAATTTGAGATCAACACCAGATTCTGAGAGGCAATATAGAAGGCACCACCAGAGCTGGCGCTGTTGAAGGAGAAGATGGAGTCACCGATGGTCACAGCTTGTACTGGTCCGGCGAGAGAGAGAGCTCCTCCGTTCTGTGCTGCGACGTTCTGTATCACATTGTTGCGGAAGAAGGCGACCTGCACGTCTTAATGAAATGTTGTCGCATTGTAGATCGTACCGTGACGGTCGAAGTCTGAGCGCTAACGGAGACAGCAGAGCCGGAGACAGCGGAGATACCCTGCCTACGTCAGTGCGAAAAGTCACGTGGAACTCACCGAAAATTCGTTGTTGTACACGTTCAGCTCGTTGACTTGAGATGCTGTGACGGACAGAGCCGATCCAGTGGAGGCCTCCACTGAAGAATCGGAGAATTGGAGGAGTGAAGTGCTGGCGGCGACGCACACTGTGGCCGACCCACTGAAACCCTGAACAGCAACGTGGTCCACCTTGATCAGAGACGCAGCCACGTCTCCTCTGAATGAAACTCCACAGCCGGAAGTGGTGACCTCAGTCAACTGGTTGTCGTAGAAAGCGAGACTGGCTCCCGACAGAGAGAAGACGTTACCGTTGGACGTCACGTTAACGATGACGTTGGCGTGAACGAGAGTTTGATTCCCGGTGCTGTAGAGGATGGCCCCCTGCACGTCGGTGAATCGGTTGTTCGACACGGACAGCTGAGATGTGGATGCGGTCAATCCGTAGATCTGGTTCAACACTTGGACGTTCGAGAAGGTGTTGCCATCGAGGGTGATCGCACCGAGGACGTAAGAGCCGGTGACGAACACGGCGTAAGGGCCCGTGATGGTGTCGAACTGGGAAGAAGTGACGGACACGGTGAAGGCGGACACTGCAATGACGGGATATTCTCCGGTGGCCAATGTGGCGCCGGTGAAGGTGCAGCCGGTCACGTTGAGGCTGTCGAAATTGCGAGTTAAGATGACAGAGTTGTCTGCGTTGCGGAAGATGGAATTGCGAGCGGTGACGAATGCTCCGACTGGGGCAGTGGCCGAGCTGCGATCGGCATTGAGAAAGAAAGAGTTGTAGCCTCCGGTATTGTCGACGTTGTTGAGTTGGATGGACAGGGCGTTGGTGTAGATGGTGCTGCCCACGTTGCTGTCAGATAGGATGGCATTGGTCAAGACGAGCTGACTCTTGGTGTCCGGGAGGTAGAAGATGTTGCCGGCGGTGTTGGAGGTGAAGTTTGCGTTCTGAACGGTGACGAGAGAGGGGGAGCCAGTCTGGGTGGAGATGATGTCGTAGAGGGCGATGTTCTCCGTGAAGTTGCAGTTGGAGATGGAAAAGGTGGCAGAGAAAGTACCGCTGAGGAGACGAGCGACTGTGTGGTGTGAGATGAAATCATGTGATCCGACGGGAGATGATTACCATTGTTCTGTGAGAAGATGCAACCTCTGATGGTGGCGGAACGGTAAGACTTTCTGTTGATTACACCCTGGTTGATGGATGTGGTGACGGAGTTTCCGATGAAGATGGAGTCTGTGATGGTGATTGTGGTTCCTCCATTCACGGTGTAGAAAGCGGAGTATTTCATCGAGTTCTGAGTGAAGTTGCAGTTGCGAGCCTCGTACGATCCTTGAGAGCTGAGATAGACACCATAGTTAGTGTTCAGACCAGTGAACAAGGTGTTCGTGATGAGGAATGTGGTAGATGTGGTGGTAATCGGGGCTGCATCATATCGTCAGTCCATCGGATGATATGCGAAACATACAGTTGACGAATACATTGGTGAAAGCACAGTTGTTGATGGTAACAGTTGGAACGTTTAAGACCAAGATGTTGCCGGTGGTGGGGGTTAATCCTCCAAAAAAACTGATGTTAGAGACGGTTGCAGATCCACTGACCGATGCAAACGTGAGAGACACGTTGGTCACCGAGGTGAGGGAGCTGGCAGTCAGAGTGACCGAGACAGTCTTATTACCGTTCAAAGTGATGGCCTTGAACGTGGAAGAAGACAGGGGGGCAGTGACTTGAAGGACGATGTTGGCATCTCCCTTCTTTGTCGCAGTAGTCCAGACTATCAAAGGTCAGCTCCATCGTCGTAGGGATACTTCCTCACCGGTGCTGATGTCATTCACCGTTGCAACGTTATAGACGTCGGCGCTGATGGCGAGAGCCAAGGATAAGAAGAGGAGACCGACCAGTTGGTACATATTGGTACAGGAAAAGAATGACCAACCAACACAGAATCTCCTTTCCGCATATGAATCTGCGGAACCTTTATAAAGAAGACGAGCAGCAGACGCCGAGAGGAGAAGTGAGTGATGCGCTCCTTGAGGTCCGTAAATCCATCATCCTGCGAGCCTCTCTCCCAGCAACCGACGCAGGTTCTGCTCTTCAGACAAGTGAAGTTTACTTATTGTGGAACTTGGATCAACCGGAGGTCGTGGCATCGGCTAAGGAAGGAAGAAAGGGTACCGATGAGAGTATTTTCTAGATATGGCAGTAAAATCCCTCAACCCCGTTCTGGTCTTCGGATAATAATGAGAGGGTTAAAATGATTGGGCATGAACGGACCTCGGACTGGTTCTCATCAGTAGAGGAGTCAGGGACAATGGTAGTGGTGCAAATGTGGAAGCAGCTGTGCCTTTCTTTATTAAAACAGTGAGGACTTTGTGACATCCTCCTCGTCATCATCGGCGAAGAGGGAGAATGCCTTGGCGGATTTTTTGGGTTGATCTCCAAAGAGGTTGTTGGCCGTCGTGCTGGTGCTCCTCTTCTTCTTCGCTGAGAGAGAGGAACCTTGCAACATGGAGTTGACCGATGTGATGAGATCAGCTTCTTCGTTGACCTGTGTCTCATTTAGAATGAGATGAGACGAACCGAGAGGTGACTTACCGGCTTCTTTGCCTTTTCTTCGGCTTCCTTCTTGGCCTTCTCTTCTGCATCTCTCTTGGCCTGATGAATCGATTGATCGTTGGCCGATGATGTCATCGTCTCACCTTCTCTTCTGCCTCCTTCTTCGCTTTGGTTTCTGCCTCCTTCTTGGCCTGATTTCGGTGAGAAACATGAAAAAATGTTAAAACAGGTTATCACCTTTTCTTCAGCTTCTTTCTTCGCCTTTACTTCAGCTTCCTTCTTCGCCTTTGTCGATTTCTCTTCAGCCTCCTTCTTAGCCTATTGATGTCACATTACATCATCGTGAGGTCATCGATCACCTTCTCCTCTGCTTCTTTCTTAGCCTTAGCCTCAGCTTCCTTCTTCGCCTTCTCTTCAGATTGTTTCTTCGATTTCAGCTCAGCCTCTTTCTTTTCCTTTTTCAAATTAGAAGAGAGATTCACACACTATTTCACATTTTCTTCGGCTGCCTTTCTCTCTCTGTCGTCTCTTTCAGCAGCTTCCTTCTCCTTCTCAGCAGCTTCCTTCTTCTCCTTCTCAGCAGCTTCCTTCTTCTCCTTCTCTTCTTGTTTCTTGGCCTGTTGATCGTTTGTGTCTGAATTGACGAATAGAGTAGAACTCACCTTGTCCTCTGCCTCTTTCTTTGCCTTCTCTCCTGCTTCTCTCTTGGCCTGCAGATAGTTGGTTGATTGTAGATGGATGACGTCATCACTCATCACCTTCTCATCTGCTTCCTTCTTCGCCTTTGCTTCGGCTTCCTTCTTCGATTTGTCCTCCTTCTTCAGCTGTTATCTCTTTAGTCATTGTAGATGGATGACATCACTTACCTTTTCTTCTGCTTCTCTCTTCGCCTTGGCATCAGCCTCCTTGTACGGGTCAGTCGTTGTAGATGAACAATAAATCACCTTTTCTTCTTCTCTCCTCTTCTCTTCTGCTTTCTTTGCATCCTGCTCAGCCTTCTCTACTTCTTTCTTTCTCTCTTGTTCCTTCTTCTCTTGTTCCTTCGCTTGCTCTTTCTTCTTCGTCTCTTCTTCATCTCCTCTCTTCTTCAGCATGCTCTTGAAGTCGACCTATTGGCACGTTGTAGACGCTGAATAAAACACAATGATTCGTTCTCACCTGGTGAGCTGTCTCTTGGTTCTGTGATATGGCCTCTTGCTTCTCTCTCCTTCTCGCCTCTACTTTACTGATGATGTCATCATCATCACCCTGTACAGCGATTAGAACGGACGAAATTCCGACGAAATCTCACTCCCGCTGTACGATGTACTGGGTCGGAAGATCTTACGATCTCTACTGGAGGTTTTTCCGGTTCTGCTGCACGGGGAGCGGCCTCCTTTTTCTCGGAATTTTTGGCGGCAGCTGGTTTGGTGAAATCTGGTTTTCCTCCCGCCTTCGGTTTCACCGTTTGGTTCAGCAGCGCGACCGCCTTGACCTATTCAAATTTCAAAACCATCTCGATGGCGGGAAGATCTCCCACCTTGTTCTTGGAGTCTTCCTTCTTCTCCACGGCGGGTTCTTTTTCGACCGCTACCTCGGCAATCTTCTCTTCTCTCTTCTCCTCTTTCTTCTTCTCTGCTTTCTTCTCCGCCTTCTTTTCTACCTTCTTCTCTTCTTTCTTCTCTTCCTTCTTTTCTTCCTTCTTTTCTTCCTTCTTCTCTACCTTCTGTGGCTTAATCTCTTCACTCTTCTCCACCTTCTCTTCGTTCTTCTTCTGTCCAACACTCAGCCTCCCATTCCATCTCGACTCTTCACCTTCAAGACGTTCCTGAAATCGATCTCGTGATCGTGTGTGATGGCCTCCTGCTTCTCTCTCCTCCTCGCTTCTACCTTTCCCATTATATCATCTTCATCCACGCCATCGGGTGTCACGGCGGCCGCAATTTTCACCGGTTTTTCAGCTCTGACGAACGGCTCGGGCCTCGTGGGTTCGGTTCTCCGCGGTGATTCTATTTTGGGAGTTTCCGATGAAATTTCGCTGACTTTCAGGGGGCTACTGGATGTCGTGTCGATGGACGAACGGAGGGAAGAAGTTGTCGACGAAGTTGTCGACGAAGTTGAGTCCGATCGAGGTTTCGGCTGGGGGAGAGCCCTGCCCACGACCTGTCAGGGGGTGAGAAATTTCGACGGAATTTGACGATCTACAACGAGCCACCTTGGGTTGTATGATCTTGATCTCGCCGCCGCGGCTGAGCTTTCTCTCTCTTGGAGCCTCTTCTTCAGTCTCTTCTCTGTGTGCCTTCCTATTCTCTTCGTCTCTCCTCTTGTTCGCTTCAGCTTCCCTCTTCCTCTCTATTTCTGTCTCTCTCCTCTTCTCAGCTTCCGTTTCTCTCTTCTTCTCTTCTTCTTGCTTCTTCCTCTCTTCTGCTCTTAATTTGGAGGCCTTCTCTTCCGCTATTGATTGTCAATGTTTTATTTCATTTTATTCTGGGGAGGATGAAGTGATGACGTGGACTCACCTTCTGCTCTCTGAATCTTCTCCCTCTCCCTCTCTTTCGCCTCCTCCAAGCTCTTCGCCCATCCTTCGTCGAATTTTCTGTCGAATTCCTTCGACAATTCTCTCTGTTTCCTGTCTTCTTCTTCTCTCCTCGCTCTCGCTTCTTCTCTCTCCCTCTGCATGTCCTCTAAGAGTTTCCTCTCTTTCGCTTGCTGCTCTTGGAATTCCCTCTCGATGTGTCGTCTCCTGTCTTGCTCTCTCTGTCTCGATTGAGCTTCTTCTCTCTCCCTCTTTTCGGTCAGTTGGTGGGACAATTGTTGTGTGGCTTGGAGGACCTGATTGGACGTAAATTGAAAATTCACGGAGACGATCAAGTCATTCATCATCGTGATGATGGTGATGATGATGGTGATGATGATGGTGATGATGATGGTGATGGTGATGATGATGATGATGGTGATGATGGTGACTTACTCTGTTTCGGGTCGCTGCATCCTTCACGTTCATGAACTGTAGATCGGAATCCGACAGATCACACAAAGCTCTCAACGTATCAAACCCTACACAGGTGAGACACCTCACGATACGTAAGACATCTCTCATCCCACCTTGGCTGATCATCTTATCACCCAGCTCCTTCAGCCCGTTGGTTGACAGCCACTGTGCGACCTCCGGAAAATTCCTGGAGATCTCGTCGAAATTCACCGTTGCCGTGGCAACTTCCTTCTGTTTGTCGGATAATTTCTGACGCATGGAGACCAATTTGTTGATCTTCTCGTTGAATTCTCTCTCTTCTACTTCTTCTCTCGCTTGTCTCTCTCTTCTCTGAGATTCCAGATCAGCCTTCTGTCTCTCCATCTCTTTCTGCAGATTTCTCCTCTCTTCTTCTTCTCTGTCTCTCCTGTGACGAATTATGACGTGTTATGACGTGTGATGATCATGAGATCATGATGGAGGAGGATGTTCACCTCTTCCTCTCTTCTTCTTCTCTCCTCTTGTCTTCTTCTCTCTCTTCTTGTCTCCTCTTTGTAAGAGCCTGCAGCTCTTCTTCTCTCTTCAGTTGTTCTAATTTTAGAGCCTGCTCCCTCTCCACAGTGAGTGTGTGTTGCTCCCTCTCCTCTTCGATTCTCTTCTGCATACGTAACTCTTCTTCCTACTTACAGTTACGTTTTGGCTCGTTGTAGATGGATTCAACTCACTCGGATGCGCTTGCGCTCTTCCTCCAATTTTCCGTTCTCGAATTCCAATCTGCGACGTCTAGTCAGCACATCGAGCGTTGTAGATCGTCATCATGCCTCGTTGTAGATGAATGAAATCACACCTCTTCTGGGATAATTCTTCCTTCAATCTTCTCATGTCTTCGTCGACCGATTTTCTCTCTGCCTCCACCTGACCCACGATCAATTCTCGGAATCTTCCATCTACAACGCACCTTATTCCTCTCAGATTGGATCTCCGAGAGGGATCTGGCCTTCTCTTCGTCGTTCTTGGCTCGATCTCTCCTGACATTCTCTTGATTCTGCAGCAACCTCTCCTCTGCATCTAACAGATTCAACTTTTTCATCTTCAACTTGTCCTTCGCCACGCGAACTCTCTCTTGCTCCGAAGACCACCTGCATCGCGTGTCAATCTACAACGATGTAGTTCGACGTCTCCAAGAGGACAAGAAATGGGATTTAATACGGGAGAGATGATGTCACCTGGCCTCTTCTAATCGAGTTCTGCTCTGTCTGAGAGAAGTCTCCTCTTCGATTCTCAAGGACAACTTCTTCCTCTCCGTCTCTAGGTGAACCTACCCCGTCAGCTCCATCTACAGCGAGCCACTCCACCTTCTCCTCTGCCAAGAGGGCTCTCTCTTTGGACAGTAAGCTTTCGATCCGTTCGGCGAACGATTGGGCCTCGTTCCTGTGCTTGTGCGCCTCGTCTTCGGCACGTGACCTGAGAGCGTCCAGTCGTTGTAGACTGTCGTTCAATCTATTCTTTTCCACAGTCAATTCTTGTCTCTCCTTGTGGAGGCGTAATCTCTCTTCTTCGATTTGTGTCAGTACCGTCTGCATTTTCCTGTAAATTTCAGCGGACGTAACGTACGCACGGACCCGTGGCGGGTTGTAGACGATCAACTCACTTTCTCTCCCTCTCGCATTGAGCTTGCTCCTCTTTGCTCGCGGTCAATTGTTCGGATAATTTGTACATCTCCATCTGTATCTGTTGTACACCCTCTTCCACCGCTTTTCTCCTCTGAATGTCAATGACTTTTCTCTCTGCATCCATCTCCTGTTCTATGCGTGAGAATTTTCACTGAGATTTCACGGAGCATTCACGGAAGATTCGTACTCTGCACTCACCTTCTTGACTTCACGATTGTGTGCCTCGAATTTGGCAAAGTCGTCTGCTCTCACTCTCTCGAATGACTTCTTCTCCGACTCAAATTCTAATTTCAACCTCTCGATGAGCTTGTCTTTCGATAGAGATTGTGCCTCTCGCTCCTTCTTCAACTCCTCTTGAAAGAGTTCGTGTTGGACTTGAAATTTCCTGTCTTGTCTCGTGAGATGAGGAATAAGATGAAATAAAACGTACCGAATAATCTCCACAGCCCTTCCTCTCTACTCTTGACTTCTTCTAACTGCTCAATTCTGGAGTTTGAGATCTTGTTGTCTATGAGGGTGGACACCTGATGTGATGTTTAGAAGATGACGTCAGTGTGTGATTACCTTTCCGAGGGTCGGGCCCAAGTTGGATTTGATCCAACCAGCGATCTCCATGCTGGTGCTCTTCTGCTCCTCCAATTCAGTTCTGAGAGAAGCCAGGCCATTGTCCGAACGATCTGGATGGGGTGTCAACTTGCATCAGAATGACGGATCCACCTCTTGCCGCTGCTATAGATTGGTTCAATTTAGAATACAACTCAGTGACGAGGGATTGAACTGCCTGTTCTGTACTCCTCTGTTTGGCATTGATATCTTCCTCTAATCGTTGGACCTAAGAGCGTGAGAAGGGAGAAGATGAAACGACGTGTGAAATAGATCACATACGTCGTCAGCGAGAGTCTTGAGAAGTGCTGTCTTAGACTCCTTCTTGTTTCTACGTTCTTCAGCTGCTTGCTGAAGGGTCGCCGACATCTTTAACCCTATCCCTCTGTCAGTCTCTGTGACCAACCGATATCATCAAATTGGGGAAGATAGCGTTGATGTTGGTCCGAAAAGAATCAGGTCAAGGGATGAACGAACGACCGTTGAGATATCCAATTAGACGTACCTCTTACAAGTCGGCCTTATGAGTTTGTCCCGATGTGTGGCGAAGAAATGTCTACAAATTTTTGAATAACATTCTAGTTCTTAGAATGAAGAGTCATCCCCCCTCACAACAATTCTGAGAAGAGGTTGAAGAAGTGACGAACCACGAACATGATTCTCTCTTTGAGCATTCAATATGGAAGGATGTGAATTTATTCGGTGATGCATCAACGTTTCATCTGATGTCCATACTCTAAAAGAACAAAGCGATGCAGAAGACAAGGAGAGAAAAGGTGAGAGAAGCAGCACTACCATGTAGAGGCGAAGTGGTGATGGGTGAACTAGTGAGGGCTGTTCTGGTGAAAGCACTCGTGAATCCAGCGACAGGTGCAGATGTGTAAGCGGTGCCGTTGGCCCAAGCCTGCGTTCCACAACTATCCTCTCCTTCAGTCTCTACCATCGCTATCTCCTCACAATGCTCCGTTGCAAACCAAGTTGTTCTTGCAGGGATTATTTGCAGCACATCGATCACTGCTGGCAAATAGAGTCGAGCCCGTGGCATTGATGGTCTCAAAATAAGGCTGTCAGCTGTCAGTCATGGACACGTCTGTCAATTTGATGTCACCTGGAAGGTATTGAATCGAACGGCAGAGGCGCCACCACCGGTGGCCCACAGGGCCATCGAGTCGTTGTACAAGACGACGTTACCATCACCACCTGACGACGTAAGCAAAAGTAACGTGCCACACGGTAGTTACGTACCTTGGAGAGTCAAATGACACTGAGAGGGCTGACTGCAGTTGGCCGCGAAGAAAGTGGGAGAAGACCACAGAATTCTTCCGGTAGCGGTATTGGCTGCTCCAGTGGAGACCGTGACGGATCCGTTGGGAGCGATGAAGAGATAATACTCCGTGCCGTCTGTCGCCGTCTGATGAATAAAGTGAGACGTGTACAGTTCGAACGAGGGAAAAGCGTAGCTGGTGGCGTATATGATGTCATCGGCTGGATCATTGATGGTGACGTGGGAGCCAGAAGAGGAGAAGGTGATCTCTCCACCGGATAGATTACCAGTGTAATTGGGGAAGGTCCAGATGTCCTGATGATACGTTCAGTACGTATGGGAGGCCGATTGGAATCACATTGCCCAGATCCGAGATAACAAGGCGGCCGTTCTCTCTGAACGAGATCGAACATTCACCACTGTACCCTATCGTGTTACTGGCCCACAGTGCTTTTCCTATCTTCGATTCAGGCGAAAGAGATAAAATGGAGGCAGAACGACGTCAACAGATTCTTACCACTGTCGTCACGAGCGACAAAGTTACAGTTGTCCTGCAGAGTGAACGTGGAGCCGTTCAATTGGATGGACTGGCCAGAAGACAGTGAGAATTGTCCGGCGACGTAAGTGAGAGAAGGAGAGACTCCGGGCTGGATGCAGATGGAGTAATCCACCCTGAAGAGTCTTCAAAAGATGCCGTGGGTCTCCACTCACTGTCCCTTGATATAACCAGATTGTAGATTGGAATTGGAGACGTAACGAGGATCGAATACCATGGCACTGGGCGGAGCGTTGGTGACACGAGTTCCACAGTATGCGCTGTGTCATCGTGAGAAGTGAAACGATGGTGATGTGATGATGATGCGATGATGATGCGATGATGCGACTCACTTGGATCCAGAATAACTACCACTGAAGATGTTGTTCGTAACGGTGAAGTTGTTGACGCCGGACACGGGTATACCGTAGGCGAGGTAATTTCCCTTGATGATGTTGTTTGTGATCGTCGCCCCAAAGTTGGTATTACCGGAGGTGTCACCCCACACTCTCGTTCCCGCTGCGATGGCAGCCTTGATTTGAGCTCCTAAAGTGGGTCAATCTTTTGATCGTGTTCATGCATCGTGTCGATGTGCGGATGATGGAAAGTAAAATGTGTTACCTCTGGCCCACACTGTGTTGCCGTCGATTATTGTGCCTGTGTAGTCTCCGCTGTATGGTCCATAGTCCACAAGATTGATGCCACCCAGAGCCACTCTGCTGTCTACGATGATCGTGTTGTTGATGATCTGTCATACACCGTCAGCGCAGAACAACATCTCTAGAGGTAAAGATACTCACTCGACTGCCAGGTGCACCAAAGACGACGATGTTGCCGTCAGTGGCGTCAGTGATCAAGTTGTTGGCCACAAGGGTATTTCTGCAAGCCAGAGAAATACCATCAGCCCAAGTTCTGTACATCATCTCAGAAGAGATGGTCGCGTCTCGAACCTCACCCGTTGGGATAGCCAGCGGGACCGATCTGACTGTTTGTGATGGATCCACCCGTGCAGCCACCTTCAGTCATGTGAAGACAAGACCATCCTCTGGGATCGAAAGATCTGATGTTGTCCACCACTTGTCCTTGGACATTACCCCCGACTTCGATGTTCGCACCCCCAGATTCGAATCTTCCCAGGCCGATTCGGTTTCCATTCACCTGCATTCGTCTCAATCACTGTGATGCGGAATGAGATTTGTCAATCGTAATCGAACCTGGATGTTCCTGAGCTTCTGTCTGTTGAGGTGACCGTTGATGACGACCGAAAAAGCACCAGCGACTAACAGTGTCGCTCTAGCATCGCCGGATGGGTATCCTTCAGTTGATATCTCCTGGCCAACAGAAGTCAAATCGATGGTGGCATTCAGTCGATAAACTGCGTTCTGGCACAGAGACAGCGTGTAGTTGACTCCTCCCTATTCTCTTCAGTCCCATCGCGAAGATGAAACGAATCTCGACCTGATTGAGAGCATTCTGCAGGATGGTATCCGAGAAGCCTCCCGTCATGGGAGCGATGCAGGCGGCAGAACAAGTCCATACCAGGAAGAGAAGTAGTACCACCCTCTTCATGTTGTACCTGGTAAAAATGCGGGAGCCCGAAACAAATACATGTTAGGCAGCTCAGAACGTCAAATTCAACACAACTCACGTCTGAACTGCGGGGCAGGCCGTCTCCTGGGTGATAAAATTTTCCTTGTCTTTCTTCTCTCTCCAGGTGGATGCCAAGAACGCTGGATCACTGTGTGATTGGTTGATCGTCCATGATCAGGTTCCATCACGAACATGTAAAAATGAGAAACCTACACACCAAGAAGTGCATTTCGCCCGATAAGAGTCTCTCTAGTCAGATCATCCGATAGGGCTACCAGATTATTCTGCGGTGGGGAGGACCACGAACCGAAATGCCAGTAGATCTACAGTGAGATCCATCCTTTTACGTAGTTGTACACACGCGATAGTGGAAAGTATTCAATTGATGCTGAGACTCAGTGACTATTACTATGGTATGATACAGGTCGTGACTGTATTCTGGAACCACAAGAGATCCACCTGCAACCTCTGACTTTGTCAGTAGGTGCTACTATCGTCAGAGAAAGAGCCGCACGAGGTGTAACGCGATGATGGGAGACTGTTTTCATTTATAGTCGTTTCGGTGGCTGCATGGTGAAGGGCTTCGGAGCTTGCATAACCACTGGTTTGGGAGCCGCTATTTCCGTGGTCTCTGCTACGATTCAACTCGTACATCCTTTTCCTCCTCACCTGTCGCTGGCTGAGAGTGTTCCACTGCTCTCGTCGGTGCACTGGTATCACCGTTTGCGCGTGTCAAGGCGGAAAATCTGCACACGATCTTCAATCACCATCAACATCGTCATTCACCTCTGTTGGATGTACATCTCTCTCTGGGATTCAGGAACGGCCAGAGCCTCTTCTTTGATCTTCTCTACAGTCTCCATATCGAGTCCCATAGACAACAACATCTGTGTCGATCAGCCTCGGCGATGTCACATCATGATGGTTCACGTCTTCACCTGTTTCTGTTGTTCTACGTTAAGCTTTCCAAAATTTTCACGAACGGCCTGTCGCTTCTGAGAATTCTCTATGGCTGTCTTGAAGTCCATCTTCAAAATGGGATTGGGGGTGCCCGATGTTCCAAAGGCCATCAGAGCTTCTTCCTTTGTGACCACGAAATTGAGAAGTGGTGATACGTCGGGGTCTCTGTGATGTTGAACGGGAGTTACTTGTTTAGAAGGTCACCTTCCGAACAATTGAAAGCATTTGGATAGATCCATGAGACCTTGGTTACCATTGATGCCATTCTTTTCGAAGATGGCCTTCTGCTGTTCCTCTACATATGAGTTAATGGCCATTTCAGTCGATAATCTTTCCACTCTGTTGTGAGTGTCATCGGAGCCAAAGAAGGCATCGAAATCTCTCAGAACAGTTGTGAGCTGTTCTTTCGTGAAACAGAGCGACGCGGCCATCCAGATCTGATCGTGTTTGTAAAGTGAGAGCAAATTGCGAATAATCGTGTTCGCAATCATGAAGTTCTTCAGACGAAAGACCAGAGATCAGCTTCTACACACTACTACTGTATATCTATTGATGCATTCATCTGTTGTCCACGTAGGCCGGCTCATGTGTTGGCCGGATAAACGGAAAATTACGTTCCTTGCTTTTTGATCCACGGCAGCGAAAACTGCAAATTGCTTGGACAAAGAAGTCTCATATTTTTACAAACCAACAGCAACCATGTCACAGAAGGCCATACGAGAAGCCGACGGAAAGAGGTTACTTAAGAAGTGAGACGTGTATGATGTCTTTGAGAACGATTTATGACGATGGTGCAGTTATTTTGGCGATGAATTAGGAACGATACAATTTGTCGCTGTGAGAACACCTCATTCGTTTTTGTTGGCAATTGGCTGATGGTTCCACAGATCAACGAACAGACATCCCTCAACGATCTGCCCGCATCAAATTCGTGGTTGAATGACACGAAACTCGTGGCTAAACCAGATCAGCTGATCAAGAGGTGACGTTATACCCGTCGTCATCGTCTCACCCATCTTCAGAAGAGGCAAACTCGGGCTGGTCAAATTGAATGCCACCTATCCAGAAGTTTGTCAATGGATCCAAGAGAGGAAGGGAAAAGAGATTCAAGTCGAAGCCGTCAGCGGTATGACACACCATCACATCATGTTCTCATCCTCTACAGGACCTCTCGATACGTTCATCGTCGAGCCTTTCGTTCCTCACAACAGTCACGACGAATACTACGTGTCCATCACATCGGTTCGCGGTGGAGATCAGGTCCATCATCCATCATCCGTCATCATCCACTGACCTCTGCAGATCTATTTCTACCACGAAGGAGGCGTGGACGTCGGAGACGTTGACGCTAAGGCCGAGAAATGCTTCGTGTCCGCGACGTCCCTGATCGATCCGGAGACGATCATGGAGCGGCTGCTCCATCAGGTATCTGAAGAGAGGAGACCGAGACTGGCGGGCTTCATCTCGAAGCTCTTCACCTTCTACCGAGAGTGAGTCGAATTTGCGATGACAAATAATGAATTCATACAGATTGGGATTTTCCCTCATCGAAATCAATCCCGTGGTCGTTGTAGACGACCAGATATACGTCATCGATCTGGCAGCCAAGGTGAGTACGGTGATGAGGTCTCCTCATCGTCATGAGCCTTCATGACTTACACGTTGTAGTTGGACCAGACGGCAGATTTCGAGATGAGCGACAGGTGGGGTGACATCCAGTACCCTGCACCATTCGGTAGAAAGCAGACCAAGGAAGAGAGATACATCTCCGCTTTAGATGCCAAGACCGGTGCATCTCTCAAATTGACCATTCTTAATTCAGAGGTGACATCATCGTCATCACCATCACCTTTGGACATCATGATGCGATCATCACGGACATCATCGAGAGATGACACTCTATCGTCTCATCGTGATGTCATCGTGCACGATGAGGATTCTGATGACATGAACAGGGAAGAGTGTGGACTATGGTAGCCGGTGGAGGAGCGTCTGTCATCTACGCAGACACCATCTCTGATCTAGGGTACGGAGAAGAATTGGCCAATTACGGAGAGTACAGCGGCGACCCCAACGAGTCTCTCACGTACGAATATGCGAAGACAGTTATCGACCTCATGACAAGAAGTGATTTTACGATTGATATTGGACGTCCCTGATGTGTGTTGTAGATCAGAGGAAAGACAAAGTGTTGATCATTGGTGAGTCGTCTGATCGTGCAAAATCATCTCGATGATCTGATCGTGATCGTGATCGCTGATGGCGCACGATCGTCATGATTATCTGATGATCCGATGATCTGATGATGAACCAGGTGGAGGAATAGCCAATTTCACCAACGTCGCCGAGACCTTCAAAGGAATCATCCGGGCCATTCAACAGTACCAAGACCGATTGATCCAGCAGGGTGTGAAGATCTACGTCCGAAGAGGTGGTCCCAACTACCAGAGTGGCCTCCAAATGATGACCGAATGCGGTCGTTCTACCGGAGTCCACATCGAAGTGATCATCTACAACGAGACGAAAGATCTCACGGTGACAGGTCTTCGGCCCGGAGACTCACATCACCTCAGCCGTATCGTACGCTTTGGGTCAGAAGACCATGGAGCAGCTGCTCCACGAGAGTCAAGCCCACTCTGAGAGATCCACCCCGGTTGCCATGGTAGCCGATCCACCCCAACCCGCCCCCGCCTCGGAGAACTCGCAGAAAACTCGATACGAAGGCCTGTTTACTCCCGACACTACCGCCTTCATCTACGGCATGCAAGCGAAAGCGTGTCAGAACATGCTCGATTTCGACCACGTGTGTGGCAGAGCTAAACCGTCCGTCACGGCCATCATCTACCCGTTCGGTGGCAACCACTTTACAAAGTTTTACTACGGAACGAACGAGATCCTCATACCAGTCTATTCCAAGATGTCAGAAGCGGTGCAGAAGCATCCAGAAGTGACGGTGAGAGGGAGGGAAGGGAGGAGAGTGAAGGAGGATAGGTTATGGTCAATTTCGCATCGTTTCGGTCGGTCTATGCGAGTGTAAACGAGACGTTGGATGTAGCACCGCAGATCAGGACGATCGCCATCATTGCGGAAGGTGTACCCGAACAAAGGACGAAGCTACTCATCGCGAAAGGTGCTCACCTTTTTCATCTCGAACTTTTCAACTTGAATAATCAAGTCGAACGATTCGACTTCAAATTTCATCTTGATCATTTCCCTCGAATCTGTTCGACTCGAAATTTCAATTCGAAGAGTCACGTGACACCTCGTAGCCAAGAGTAAGGGCGTAACCATCATCGGACCCGCCACGGTGGGCGGCATCAAACCCGGCTGCTTCCGCATTGGTAACACCGGTGGAATGATCGACAACGTCATCGCTTCGAAGCTCTACCGGCCCGGAAGCGTAGCTTACGTCAGCCGCTCCGGAGGTATGAGTAACGAGCTGAACAACATCATCTCTCGACACAGCGACGGAGTGTACGAGGGTGTATCCATCGGAGGTGACAGGTGAAATCTCATCGAAATCTCGTGACAAAATCTCACGGGGTAGGTACCCGGGCAGTACGTTCATAGAACACTTGTTGAGGTACGAGAGCGACCCCGGGATCAAAATTTTGGTCCTCCTGGGTGAGGTGGGGGGTGTGGAGGAGTATGAGATCTGTGATGCCGTGAAATGCGGAAAAATCAAGAAACCGATCATCGGTTGGTGCATCGGAACCTGCGCTAGGGTGAGAAGACATGACGAGTTGTAGATCGAATGTTCTCAGATTTTTCCATACGAGGTTCAATTCGGACACGCGGGAGCGTCCGCTCACGGGTCGTCCGAAACTGCGGAAGCGAAGGTGTTTTATTTTGTTTTATTGTATTTAAATGTATGACAGAACGCTGCGATGAAAGAGGCGGGAGTCATCGTTCCCACTTCCTTCGAAGAATTTGGGACGGTTTTGGGACGCATCTACAACGATCTCATCTCTAAGGGTGTCATCACTCCTCGCCCCGAACCAAAGACCCCAACGTAATGTTCTGCAATTTTCCGCAAATTTGCGTATTCTTAATTACATATTTGAACATTTCACATCGATTCAAATTTTCCACGAAAAAGTATAGAAAATCATTTTGGCACTATCGATTGATATCAGAAATTTCATCCAGTTTTCTCACACTCTCACAGTATTCCCATGGATTACAGCTGGGCGAGACAATTGGGACTCATACGTAAACCCACCAATTTCGTCAGCTCCATATCAGACGAGAGAGGTGACGAGCTGCTCTACGCAGGTATGCCACTCAGTCGAGTCTTTGAAGAAGACATCGGCGTGGGAGGAGTGGTACGTACCTCGTACGTACGTCACGTGACCTCCATCAGATCTCTCTCCTGTGGTTCAAGCGAAGGTTACCACCTTACGCCACCAAATTCATCGAGATGGTTCTCATGGTAACGGCCGATCACGGTCCGGCCGTGTCAGGTGCCCACAACACCATCGTTACGGCCAGGGCGGGAAAAGATCTCATCAGCTCACTCGTCAGCGGCCTGATGACCATCGGCCCTCGATTTGGTGGCGCCATCGACGATGCGTCCAGGCAGTTCTCCCAGGTGAGACGATTTGATGTGACGTAAGCGTGATCACATCGATGATAGGCACACGATCGGAATCTGAGTCCGAAGACATTTGTGGATGAGATGAGAGACAAGGGAGAGCTCATCATGGGCATCGGACATCGGGTCAAGACGCTGCAGAATCCCGACAAGAGAGTCGTCATCTTGAAGGATTACATCATGAACCATTTCCCTCAGACGAACGTGAGATGATGATCATCAAGATGATCGCGATGATGATCTGATGGATTTGGATAGATCGTGTCTTACGCTCTGGAGGTGGAGAAGATCACTACGGCCAAGAGGAACAATCTCATCTTGAACGTGGACGGTCTCATCGGAACGGGTTTCGTAGATCTATTGAGGTGAACTATTCATCACGGTGCCATCAATCATTTCCACCATCACATCATCCATCACCATCGTTTGCATCATCACGACAGAGGATTCACCTTCACAGGGGCTGCGGCGCGTTCACAAGAGAAGAAGCGGACGAGTACTTGAGCTACGGATGTCTAAACGGTCTCTTCGTCTTGGGCAGAAGCATCGGGTTCATCGGTCATTATCTTGATCAGGTCCGCATGAAGCAGCCCCTCTATAGACATCCTTGGGATGACATCTCTTATGTCGATGGAGACAACGGATTCTGATGATCTCATGAGACGGAAAGAGATTCAACTCGAATAAATTCGGTCTTCGAAAGAGGATGATGGTGTCGAACGCGATAGAACATGATGTTTACTTCTTCTCATCGTGTTCGGTGGATTCATTGGTACAGGTCTATGTCTTGATATCCTCTTCTTCTGCGTATGACGAAGAACCACACCAGCCCCGCGATGATGATGCCAGCTCCGATGGTGACCCCAAAGAAGATTCCAACTTTGGCTCCCGTCGATAGGTTCGTCGGTGCACCGTTGATGCTGCATCCAGTTAATCTCGTGCGAAACATCGCGTCACCTGATGGAACCCCCGGCAGCGAAAAGTGAAGAGGTATCACAGTGCTTCGACCATTTGATCTCGTCACATGTGCTATCGCACTGAAGGATAGTGCTGTAAGAATTTATACAAAGATGGAACATCACGGAGAGCTCACTTGAATTGTCCTGACTCGATCCCACTGTCTGATATCTCGTCAGCGTTGTCCACTAAAGTGGAGACTCACCGATGCATTTTCCTTTCGTGATGCAGGTGTCCGCGAGAAATGTGGAATTGCACAAGATCCATTCACATTTGAGATCTTGACAATACGTACAAGTGTCCAAAGTCGTTTGATTAGCGCATGCAGCTGAATTGCATTTGAGGGACGTGTGTGCCACAAAAAATGGTTATCCTCACCCGTGACTGTCTCGGTGGATATGAAGAACACGATGAGAGGAAAGATGATCCACATGGTGTCGTCGGTGTCGGCTGTTCATTCTGTCATGCGAATTCTCAAGTGACGGGGAATAATAATTGATTTGGTTATTCGGTTGGTGTCCATGCGTTTGGATCTCCAATATTTTGTCGTGCATATTCCAGTAGTCGGGAGAGAAGTGATCCATTCTCAATGCACCATTTGACTACCAACCGCAAATACCAATTTTATTGCTTTTAAAAATTTACCCATCATGGGTTGTATATGACACGTCACTGCTCGATTAGCTCAGTTGGTTAGAGCACCGTGCTAATACACGTCCCACGACACGCGGGGGTCGCAGGTTCGATCCCTGCATTGAGCATCACCTTTTGCCATTTTCAACGTCCATCTCTACGCAGCATCTATTACCTTAACAAGTGGTTAGCACCCACATGACTTCTTTCATCCAACCCAATCGGCCACTTTTATTTCATCATCGACACCACACGATCGATCAGCGTCGTCAGTAACATCATGTTCGTTCTCATTTGTCCGACGTGTCCCTCGATCTCATCGACATCCATGATGAGACCGTCCGTGGGTGCATCCATGATCCTCCTCGCGTTCTCAAACTCTCGCTTCTGCTCCTCCAATGGCCGATTCAGATCCCTCTCTACCTTCTCCACCCTCTCCTTCAATCTCTTCAATCTCTTTGTCTCTCTCTTCGTCTCTCTCGTCAGAGAAGTCCAAGGCGTTGTAGATGTCTTCAGGTGAATCCACAAGAGGGTGTTGAGTGTTGCGGTGATGATGTCATACTGACTGATCGGGTCATCGTGGTCCATCAAAAATTCGATCAATCGCGCCGTATCTGAAGCGAGGTCACTCTCGCGTGTCGACAGTCTACGTACAGTCAGCCTCCACCCTCGGTCGACATAGATGATTCCTCACTGATTCCAATTCTCTTCGAGTTTTCTCTTGTACTGGTAGAGGATCGCGCACTGTACGGAAGGGTAAGGACAGCGATGGATGACTGCATCCATCAAGCTGAAGGAATCATAGGTGGGCCGCACATCGATGAAGCAGCACAAGATGTTGTGTCCGGCCGTCCTGAGACGTTCCGATGGACAGTGCACCATGAAGTTGATGAGATGTTCTAAAAACTCTGTAGAAGCATCCACGTTCGGACCCGTCTGTGGTCCCGACGTGTCATCTAAAGAGAGGAGACAGAGTTGACCGATGAGTGTGATGGAGGGTGATGCGAGCGTCGATTGAGACAAGACCCTTCCGCAGGATCTCAATACTCGTTGTAGAACGGCTTGCGGTCTCAAACATTTGGGACTCCGCTGGGCGTACAAGATGGTCCAGTGGTACACGGAGAATTGTACGGAAGAATTGGAAGATTCCAGGAATTCCGATGACCACAGGGTTCCACCGTTTGTTGACAGCTCATGTGATCGTTCGAGTGATGAGAGGCATTGTAGAGCGCCAATGTGGTCCTCCGCTCTGTCCTCTAACGAGAGCCGGCCGTGATGTGATGTGATGAGTACGAGTAGGTGTCCCAAAAACTCCCGCGAAATCTCGTGAGCCTTGGGGGGTAAGGTTGCGTCTCGAACGATGACATCGGCGAGCGCCATGGCTGATCTGAGATCGTCTCGTGAGGAGGAAGACCACTGCCGATTGTATGTGCGTTCGACCGATTTGGAGTCCATGCTGACGAGGTCTCCCTCATCTTGACCCAATAGAGGTGATCTGCACGTGAAGATCAGATCGTGTCATCATCGTATCACGGGGCATCACCTCTTATATAGCTGATGAGTGAGGGCTTTGAATGCTTCTTGAAGAGAGGCCGTCTTTCCATTTTGCAGAGTGCGAGGTAGAACTCGGGTGAATCAGTCGTTGTTGGATCGATCAGAGCCATACCTTCCATTAGACAACGAATGCATATACTGAGACCGATCGAGTCGTCTGACGTGGGTGTACTCAACGTTTCCATCACGAGAATCATCAGTTCTTTCGTATTGGCTTCTCTGCATAATTTCAATAGGCTCTGTTTGTTACATTAAAATATGCAGACGATCAGTCTCTCACCTTCTCCGCTTCTTGGTCATTATGAGCGATCTGTATGAATGAATTGTAATTCTCCCAGACATCGTCCTCCATGTTGTTCGATTGTTGGGCCGATGTGATGTGATGTTCGGGTCACGTGTTCTACGCATTACATCACATCACCACGCATTCAGATGAGGAGCATAATCACGCAGCGAGCCCATTCCGCACCTCGCAGGTTGTATTCGACCGCACCCTCCAAGCAATTAGTAGGGAAGAATGTGTCTCCAATCGCTCTGAGCGTGAAGAGAGAGCGTCAAGATATTACCATTCTGAAGCCTCTGGTGTAAGAGACTCAATGTTTTGACTGTCATTAAAAAGAACGCTAGGAGGGCCATTCTGGACAGTGGAAAATGCAACACGTTCGATGTCGGACCGCACGGTGGTTGTGAGAGCCTCGTAGCCGAATCTCTTCAAGGAGTTCCTCGAGAGGTGAATGCAACTTCGAAATGTAACCTTGCCAATTCAATCAGGACTTCATCTTCATATCTCACGGAGGCAGAATAGAAGATTCCGACAAGAGAAACCACCACTTACCGGGCCACGAAGAGGTATCATCGACTCCATCACATCTACCCCTAACTCTCTCAGTCTGAATTCAACGAATGGAATCCATTCCACCCAAAACGCATCGTGTCTCGCATCCAACAGAGTCTATATGCCACCGGTCTCGATCACATAGATTCGTTCATCGTGGACAACCTTCATCTTCCCAACGTCAGATCATCACAACGCACGGAAATGATACAACAACTCTTCACCACCTTAGAGGAGCAAGTTCAGAAGGGAAATATTAAATCGTACGGCGTCACACTCGACCCACTAGGACCCATGGAGCTGAAGCTCCATGACGTGGAGAAGGTTTCCCATGGGAAAGGTCTCGCCGTCTTACAACATCCGGCGAATCTGCTGCGATTAGAAGAGCTCGCGAGATACGATGAAATACCGAAGAAATTTGGTGGAATGTTGAGGATGGCGACTGATCCATTGGAAGGAGTGGATGTCAGAGGTGAGTGGATGGTTCGATCATTTTCGTGACAAGTACAGGCATTCATCACGAACTGAGATCGAAATATGTGTCCAGAAAAGGTGAAATTCATCACAAACATTCTCATCATCCATCATCATGCATCATCGTGCACATCACAATACCATCGACAATTTTTTGACATCACGATGACATCACCACTTCGTCGCATCCATGCGATCATCATCGCATCATCCACCCCATCACGATTCCAATCCTCCACAGATTGCATTGATCAGCTCCAGAAAGTCCTCAACAACTGCATCCATCTCGAAGAAGAATACGAAGGCGCGAACGATCTCAACGGCCCGAAATTAACACAAATCTCTTGGGGCAAAGTCATCGCATCGAACGCGGACGAACTCTTCAACGACGCAGGCAAGTGGAAGAGAGCTTACGAGGGCCACATCCTTCCCTCTCTGACGGATGCTCTCATCAAATTGGCGCCGAATCCAAAGTACAAGAAGTGGGCCCAAGCTTATCGAGAGGTGTGTCATCATCACAGCCATCATCATCGCGATCGCATGTCATCATCTCGAGAATCGTCTCATACGATATTGATGAGATGGATCAGGTGACGACGGGACTATTTCACTTGGTATCTCAAGTGGTAGAGTACAATTCACATCTAAAATCAAGAGAGATCGATGAGATCTTGCAATCTGTCCGTGGTTTCGGGGAGGAAACACAATTGGAGACGAAGGCCATCGCTCTATTGCTGTCGAGTGGGATGGTGGATTGTGTCTCGTGTGAAGTGCAAGATGAGGCTCTGATGAGACAAGTGGTGGAGGGAGCAGAGATGAGCGGGAGAGTGAGAATCGAAGACGAGAAGGCTCTGTACGAGAGGCTGGCGCGATTTGGCTCGGACGAACAATAAATCAAGTGTTAATGGGAGCGTGCGATGTGTGGGTATGGCGGAGGACAACAGGATCAATCGCCATCTCCGATCAGGTGGTAATGACGTGTCATCTAGAGGAAAATAGGGCTACCCCTATTCATTTCAACCTAATAGTTCAATTGAGTTACATAGACCACAGCCTAAGATCATCTGCAACGGGAATTGTAGATGTGGGAGGGAGGTGGGTCTTCAAAATTCAAAAACGGTTAGAAGAGAAAAGGACAAGCATCGGAGAGAGAACATACACCAGACTAAGTCAAGGCTATCAATTGCATTGAACGAGGCATCCACACGAAGGAAGGAGAATCCCTCTTGCAAATGCATCCTGAGATTACCCCTCTCAGACAGCTCTCTTTCAACTTCGGAGCCATTCTTCATATGAGGATGAGTGGGCGTCGGGAGGCAGTTTGAATCAATGCCCAACGGTTACATGCACCTGATTTCAAATGACATTGATTTTTAGAAGACTTCTCAAGACCACTTCTCTGCATCGTCTCGCTGCAGAAAGTACAGAAGCCCTATCAACCGTTCTGACACGCTGCAGGCCACAAAAACCGATTGTTGTTGGAAAGCCGCTAAAAAATTTAAAGATATAAGTTGGTCAACCGCGAAGGATCTGGCTGATCACCACTCCTCGATAGTATAGTGGTGAGTATACAAGCCTGTCAGAACGCTATCTATAGCGCAGAACGCTTGGGACCCGGGTTCAATTCCCGGTCGGGGAGCTCTTTTGTCGTTTTGAACGAAGAAAGACCCATTTTGGTAGTTTTGGAGAATTTTAGAATAAATGTTGTGAAATTCATTGAAATAGTCAAAACGTGAATTATTCGTTCAAAAACGTTCAAAATGTTGGTAAACAAGGTTGCTCAATAAACAATTTAAGATTATGCACTCGAGTGGTTCTTGTGTAAATATGATTTGGTTTTTCTGGTTGGTGTCCATGCATTTGGATCACTACTTTTTTTGTCGTGCATATTCCAGTAGTCGGGAGAGAAGTGATCCATTCTCAATGCACCATTTGACTACCAACCGGAAAAACCGAATCATATATCAAAGCACTCATCACCGAAAACATTTTATTCATTTCGATCCGGAAAGAGAAATGATCGATATTCGACCAAAAAAGGCTTGTAGATGCAACGACGCGGGAAAACCAATTTTTGAATCCCGCGATAGAACAAAGCGTCAGCTGGTCCGAACATCATGGCGTCTACGAATGATGAGAACGCCTGTCCAAACGTTAGACCAACTATCATTTCTTTGAAAGGTCCGCGCCCGATCGAACAGTTCGAATCGCAATCGAAGGGTCTGAAGAAGCCCACAACCGTCATTTCATTGGGAAACGAAAAACCTTCAGAGGAGTCAATACTGTCGACCACTCCAACAGTGGATCAAGATGAAATGATATACCATTTTATTTCAGTTTATTTCGATTGTTCGTGACCACCTTGGCCTCAAAGTTGGCGCTTCGCAGATGGCGCAATTGTCTTTTACTGATGATGTCAAGATCGCGTAAAAGAGGATTGTGTTGACAAAAACGACTTTTATTGTCGCTCGAAATACAAGATCATCATGATGGCGGTGTATGGACAAATTTAAAACCAATGTATATCGAATAGTTGACAAATGCTGGTATAACGATTTTTTCTAATCCAACAGACAGATTGTTCGCCTTCATGTGAATCAGATGATCTTCCAATCAGGACTGCCTCACCGTGCAATAATCACATATCGTGTGTTGATTCTTCTCTACAGATAAGAAATTGATCCATTCAACTGCAACCATCGTGTCTCCTGCCGTATACACAGCTTCCAATCTGAACATGATGGTGAACCTCCGTTCGATGATGTATGTGTCACCGCCACCTTGTCTTAGCATCTGTGACGTACGATTCTCTGTTCAAATGAATGAGATTCTACATTGAAGCATCTGAATGACACGATGGTGTGACGATCATGACGAAATACCGATATAGAGTCCACTGTGAGTTCCTCATCTCATTGTTGTCGACTGTCTTCACGAGTTGAAGTAGCTGTGAGTCACTGACCGACCTGCTCCTGACGAAAGCTCCAGATTCGATTCTCAAGCCAAGGTCTGCCCTCTGGCGGAAGTGCCGCAGGACCACTTTGAGGATGTCATCGGCCACTTCTGATATCTTCTCGTAGGCCTGAAATCGCTTCCTTCTTAATAAATATGCATCTGCGACTGATGTGAGAACATCATGTCGAACGACAAAGAGATCGCACCGTCTATGGACATGTCCTTGAAGATCTCTCTCCTGAACGAGATCAATTGGAAGATCGAGAGATTGCGGGACATGATCACCTCTGCGATTGTTCCGGCTCGAATGACTCTAGCTCGGGGATGAATACCGAGAAAAACTTGGCTTCTCTGGCGACACACAAGGTGGATAGATGGTGTGGAATGTTCAGTTGTCCTTCACTACGTGTCAGAGAGACACGAACGAACATGAGATGCTGACCTGTTCTCAGATATTCTAAGATGGGCCCAAAATATTGTCCATCTCTATCGATGAAGAATGCACCCTTCCTGTCTTTTGTTCCGTTATACCTGCCACTGAGGAGAGCCGTGAAATAAGATGATTGACCCAGTGGACCCTCTAATGTCGATCTCGTGGTAGTGTACTTGAATCCTCCGATATTCAACTCTACAACCTATTCGGTTTCTCTTCAATCATCGCACATTGCTCTGCGATCACCTCCATGTCCGACTGTGCCACAGAACAAACAAATAAACATTACAAGTATTAATAATTTGATATAAAAGGGGTGACAAGTGTGATGGCACATCATCAAACACCCATAGTTTGTTATGCTTATTCTTTTGATGATGTGGAGCATGAGTCAGAAATCTGACGACAAATGAGAATTTCATTGCCTGAACGATAATTGTTCATCATCCTTCAAAGATGATCCGCATGTCTAAGACGATGCATTCGACCGTATGATACAACTCAGACTGTACAAGTTCAGCGAATGGCTGATGAAATCCTCTACGGCATCGATGCTCACCCCCAATGATCGCTCGGCCAAGTCTTCTTTTCCTCCACTTTGAACGATTCTTCACCCAACATCTTCATTCCAACCACCTGTCATAGATGAATCAATCCATCTCGGGTGATGCATGTCGATCACCTCCCATTCTGAAGATCTCAGAAAGACACGATCTAATCTTCTGGTGATGGGGAACGGTATGAGAGGATTCTGTGATGCATGAGTGGACCGATGCGAACGTCGAGGTGATTACCTTCTCATGATCGAACGTGTGACCCAGGGCCAATTTGGGATCCGGGTCGTCTGTTTTGTGCAGGACTCGCCATGCATCCACGTAAGCGTGGGGAATCTAAATCCGGTTGTGAATTGAATTGATTCGCATCGGTCACCTCTTCGTTCTCTGGTCCGTCGCCGAAATTGCAGTCACCGCACAAGATGGAAGAGGATGAAGAGCCGATCTGATCGAAGATGATTCCCATCTATGGAGGTGAATCGTAGAGACGGTGGTGAATGTAGAGAGACTCTCACCTGTGCCTTTCGGATGTCTCTGTCGTTGTCCATGCTCTCGAGATGGATGGTGCTGACGACGAACGATTTTCCGTTGATGAGAAACTCGAAAGCTAAGAGAGATCTTCCTTGTCGAGTGGGCAATAGTTGTCGGAAGACTTTGGCCGGTCGTTTCTTGGATAACACCATCACTCCATACCAACATGCCTGATCGATGTCATCCAGCGTGACGGAAGAGGGTCTCACCGGCCAGGCATTAGACAGATCGGCCACAAAGTAATGATCGCGAACCCAAGCCTGGCTCATCAGAAGATTGACAAAGTCTTGGGTCACCTCTTGAAAACAGATGATGTCCTTGCGACGTCAGATCGAATCCTCGGGCCGTCAGACTCACTGGATCTTCGCTGTGAACTATGTCCAACAGTTTCGGGTGTCTAATCTTCTTATCATCTCCAAAGAAGATGTTCCACGTCAAGACTTTCAGCTGTCTCGCATCTGATGAAACTTTCTTCTGTAAACATTTGAGCCATCGCAATGGATGGATCGATTACCTCTCTCTTATGTCTCCAGGAAAACATCTCATGATGTAAGATCTTCTCAGGCCTAGATGTGAAGTCTCCTTTCGGTACTGGGTTCATCTTCGGCGTCGGGTGCATGGTGTGCCGATGTGTGGTGTGTGAGATCTGCTTGTCACCTGTCGTAATTTAATCGTTCGGCGTGCGAACCACGATAGCAGTGCACGAGCTCAAACCTGCAGGTCTTTCCAGAGTCTTATGCAATACGGGGTTCAACGTGAAGTATATTATTGAGCAAATCGAGTGGGTTGAGGACTTTTGTGATGTGAGTGTTGCACACCTCACTATTTCGTATGTTTGTGATCAAGAACAGGAAGGAATGTTGCCGTTCAAAATGCACATGAAGTATTCACTACACATGTTGGTTGATCTGATCACAAATCGATGTTACATCGATCGCGATCCCTCTTCAACATCTCAAAGATGGATCAGTCGAGTTCTCCAAGGCACCGAGATCGTCCTGGAACACATTGTTTCCGTCAAACCCATCGAGGGTGACGATCCTCTTCACCTTTCGGTGATCGATGAGCGGACGTGTTCCACTTAAACATGGTAGAACCCCATCTGTCTGCACCCTCACTATCTATATCTATACTACACCTACTCTGTCGTCCTAGAGCCTCCACCGTTGGGCGGTAGCTGCAGGGAGGACAGAGCAAGTGTAGTATAGAGGAGGTGTTGTCTGTTGCCTGAGCCGTTCTGAGTGATACGAGTTGGTAGATAGGGGAAGAGATATAAACGTTGCGGATCTTTCACAAAAGTAAGATATTACAGTCTCCGCGGGTTGAAGGTGAAGGGTCTGCTAACGTTCGTTGTTTCCATGTGAACCCCACGAGAAAGGTCAGATTTCACATTACATTCATATGAATATGAATACGGAATGTGAGGTAAGATGATGGCTCGTCGATCGATGATCGCTCGCTCATCACCTGAGCATCACCATACAACAACGATCAGTGCAGCGTGTGAGACAACACCGCCGCTTCGCATCACCGACACATGAATCACGATATCCAATCTTTGGATTTATTGTCTCGCAGCTCAACCGAGGATGGTACTACTGCGACATAAATACTTCTCTCCTACCTACAAGCGTAACTACCGTACGGTCAGACGGTCCGTACGCAACGGAACAATTCACCTCAAGAATTCCAGGAAGAAGCCCTCGGGTGCTCCCACTGCGTCTTTCTATTTTTCCGGTCGATGTAATACGTTCTACCCTTAGGATCCACAGATTCCTCCCAACCTGGTGGCACTGATGATGTCATCATGATGTACGATGACGTGTGATGACGTCACTCACTGGACATATCACGAACGATGGGAGGGGGTAAGTGTATGGTGGGTGGTGAAGAATCGATGAGATTTCCCTGCGAAGAGGAGGCCGAGCGGTTCAATCTTTCGCGTCGTCAGCGTTCGATTTGTATCTACAACGCTCACGGTGCCCCCGTTGGTATCGTTGATTTTCGGTTGATCGATTTATCCGTGTTGTACTGCATCCTTGTATCGTCAAACCCCTGGAAATTTCAGTACGAAGATACGTACGATACGTATAAGAAGAACTGATGAGAAGCGCACCGGAAAGAGACTCGTAAACTCTTCGATGAAGAAGGCGATGAGTTCGGGTCCAACCATGTTGCCCGTGATGAGCTCATGGGAAGACGACGCGTCTTGGTTTTTGGCCCACATGAGAGTGGGTGCAAAGACAATACCGAGGTTGTTGCTTGTCATCTTGTTGACTTCACTGTTACGGCTCACTTTCTGCAACAGGCAGAGGAGTTTGGCCAATAAGACTTGATTGACTTCAGGTAAGAGGGCGATGAGGTCTTGTGCTTTCAACAACTTTGAAGTTTCTGTTTCGATTCAGAGGGAGAGAAATAAAATGAAATAAAATTGGAAGTGCATCATCACCATCGGCGGTCAGTTTGACGAAGGCATCGTAGAGGTCGTATGTGAGGAGGGGCTCCGGCATGGAACGGAAGAAGAGTTTCAGTAGACTGGAGATGGTTTGGATGTCGTACTTGTCCCATGAGGGTGTTCCATTGTGGTCGATGATGTCTTTCATCTCGCTGACGTCTAACGTACTGCCCGAAATACGGAACAGACCCTGTTCTTTCAGACCTGGAAGAGTGAATATGAAAGAGGGGAGAGGTAATCACCTTTGGCGGTGAGAAGATCAATGACTTCAACAAGGAACTCTGGAATTCTAAATTCTGTGTATGAAATAAACATCAACTGGCCGACTGGTCGACCGAAAACGGATCCCTGTGGGCTCTCCTTGATGACTGTTGGAAATCAGCTCCATCATCATACGATACGTGGAAATCAAATGGACGGCGATCGATGGAAACAACCCACTTGATGCTTGACGAGTGTGCTTCGTACCGCTCTTTCCACGGACGAGCTTGTTGTACGAGGTGTGACGAGCAATACCTGGACTGGATGGTGATGCTAATGGGCTGTTCTCTTTTCTGAATCAGCGACGGTTCATAAACCGATCGAGCGTCACCATCTCTTTGCAGAATGCCCTTCTCTAAGAGTTGTTCCTTCGTGGGCCTCTTCTCCAATTTTTCATTCAATAATGCCCTCTCTTCCTTCTTGAAACTGTTTCTCTTCTTCTTCCTCTGTATAATGGTTAGATGGGTTTGGTTCGTAATATGATATCCAAACCTCTTCGGCATTTGAAACAGTCTCTAAATCGCTCATCTTCAGCCATCCAGAGACGACTCCCTGCTGCGTCAGAGTCTCTGCGAAACAGAGTCCCTTCTTATCATCTCGACTGATTATAGTGACCAGAGTTCCCTTCTTAGCGGGTAGCTCTCCCTCTTTTCCTCTGGTCGTTCGGATGATCCGCATCATGTCGGCCATGGTTGTGTTGGTGTGAGCGGTTGTGGTTATTTTAACGGCTGCAAGTTTCGCACTTTTAAAACTGCCGATCTAATTCTTTCAGACGACTGATTGTCAACCCAACTCTGGGATTCCAACAACTTCGCTTCCAGAGCTGACCTCTCCTTCTACTCACTCGTGAAAGTGAAAACCGAGAAATTTATCGGTTTCAGGCAACAAAGCTATGCCGGGCTGGACACCTGACACGCTCAACGCAAGTGGACACAGAAGAGGAACACCGCCTGATCTGACTGTGCGACTAAATTCGGAACGATAGTGACCTTTGTCTTTCCTTTGTCTTCAGAACCAAAAAAGAAGTGAAATTGGAAGTAAATCACTCTTTTGAGCGATGGCATTGTAGACACAGGCAACATCATCTTGCATCACAATCAGATCACATCGAACCATGGCTGAGAAGGTGAATAAGCTGCTTGGAAAGTTGACGAACTATGCTTTGCTCGGTTCTGCCCTCGTAACCGCAGCTTCTTCATCTCTGTACATTGGTGATTTACTTGGGTCGTAATCGAACAGCGTCTAAAGGAAAACAGTTCAAGGAGGATACAGAGCTGTCGTATTCGACCGTTTCAAAGGAATCCTGCCCAACAGTAAAGGAGAGGGTTTAAACTTTAGGATTCCTGTCTTGCAGGTCGATCGCCTCATCTTCTCCCTCCATATTCTTCTATTCGATAGGCAGCCAATTTGAATTTGTAATTGACATGCATCAGAAAGCACCCATTATGTATGAGATCAGAACCAGAGCCACAAATATCCAAGCCGAGACGGGTTCAAAGGGTGAGAGTGAATCGAATTCTCCCAACCTCTCCCCATCCATTTTCCCTCCATCTGATTGCGCATCAGATCTTCAGACAGTCGGTGTCCATCTGAGACTGTTGTACCGTCCAGACCAAGAGAACCTCCCCAGAATCCACTCCAGACTGGGTCCCGACTACGATGAGAGAGTTCTGCCTTCTATCGGTAATGAGATCCTCAAAGCCGTTGTGGTGAGCTCTTCTTCCTCTCCTTTTTATGACCGTCCTTGCATCATCAGTAACGAACACATCACCATCTACATCCCAGAAAAATCTGCAATCACAATGACGATCGAGAGGATGAAGACACTGAGAGATGTTGACAGGCACAATACGACGCCGGAGAATTGATCACACAGAGAGAAATCGTAAGTGGTAAGATCAGAGATGCTCTCGTCACTCGTGCCGGAGACTTTGACATCTTGCTCGATGATGTGTCCATCGTGAGTCAAAATAGAGACGAAAACGAACCGAATCTCATGTTCACTCTACAGACACATTTCTCCTTCAGCAGAGAATTCACCAACGCCATCGAGAGCAAGCAAGTCGGTCGGTATCTTTCTATGTCTCCTCCATCTACAGCGTTGTAGACGAGAACTGACGCTCCCCAGCTCAGCAGGAGGCAGAGAGATCCAAATTCATCGTGTTGAAGACTGAGCAAGAGAGGAGAGCAGCTGTCATCAAGGCGGAAGGAGAAGCCGAATCCGCCAGACTCATCATCGACTCGCTGAAGCATCAGTCACCAGGTGCATGATGTCCATGTCGATGGATGACTGACGTGGAAGGTTTCATCGAATTGAGAAGGATCGAGGCCAGCAAGGAGATCGCAGAGACGTTGTCTAAAAACCGCAACGTGACTTACTTACCCGCCGGTACCAACGTGTTTATGAACGCCGGTGAGATGATCATCATGGACATCGTGTCTTCTGTGGATGCTGACATGAGTGAAGGAAACGCCGCCGCTGGACCGAACAACCAGCAGAACCATTAGAAGAATAAAGGAGGATGATAATGGCGTTCTCGCATGATGTCGACGGAAACTCCGAGAGGGGAGATTTGTTACAGTTTGACACAAACAACCGATGGCACAACTGCATGCTCGTTTACCGCTTGAACACCCGACAGGGTTTGACTATCGAATACCGAAAGCATGTGCAGGATGCAAGAGATCTCACGTCAGTTGCGATCTGGGTGTGGACTCCATTCTGCACCTTCTTTTGACTCATTTGATGTAGAGAGACCTTGTAAGAGATGTCAGAAGAAGGGGTCCGATTGTATAGAAGTCGAACCGAGGAAGAAGAGTGGACAAAATGCACATATACAAGGGAGATCGATGGATGTGATCTCACCCACAGTAACGATGTATTCTCGAACTTCTGTGATGCCATCACGAGATGGACAGAAGGAGATCATTTTGACGGAAAGACGTAGTAAGAGCCCGCCCGATAGCGAACTACGACCGTTCGAAACAGAAGAGTGTGAGCTTCTAACATCGTCTTTACCTTCCAACATCTTGACAGTGGAACGATGGAATCACATCATACAGACATTACCTCTCCCCGAAACAGATGTGCCTCAAACAGCCGACATCAACCCTCCATCCCTTCGCGTCAAAACACCAGAAGACATCGCTCTACTTCAATCTGCGTTCTCGAAGAGGTAACCTTCGCTGCTCGCATGGCTCTCCATCATCTCTTAACCATCATCCAGATTGGAGACGATCATCAGTCCTGAAGTCATGCCATTAATGGCGAGAGCGTGGGCTCTCGTAGAATCGAAGATATTGAATTTGAGAGGTTTCGTTACCGATGATCAGAAGGCGGTAATGAGAGAGGCTTATCAAAAGACTTTTGATGTGATGATCTTCATTCCAACATTCTCATCCATTGTCTAATCAGATGTCGTCCGATCAACTTTTATCATTGACGGTATTGATTCTCTCTTAGTCACAAGTGCAATTTGCCTCTCTAAACCCAGCACCGACGATCATCTGGAACGTCAACATGCACATCCTATTCGTAAACCAACCGTTCAAACTCTTCGTCGATTGGGACTCCACTTCTCTTCCAACAACTATTTGCACCACATTTGTCAACGTGATCACCTCTTACGTTTCGACTTGATGGCCATTCTGATGTTCTCCATCAGATGATGTCACCTCCCACGGCTCGTGTCATCAAGTATAGCGCCAGAATGGTCTTAGATTCACAACTGAGTCTCGTTAACGTTCGCATGGGCTTCAGATCACCCAACTCTGAGGTCGAAATACGTTCGATATTCGATATACCAATTTTAATCTCTTTTATTCGTCCGTATATGAATATGGATGTCACGAAGAGGTTGACGGTTCTGATTCTTAACTGCAGGAAGAACGATTCAAAGAGGGGAACGCACTGCTCACCATTAAGAGGGACCAGATTGGTCTGCCCGAGATGTTCGTTTGTCAGATCATCCCTGACCCTCCAATGAGAGACGAGCCCTCCTCTGTTTCGGAGCTGTTGAATTCAGGTCTACTGGCTCCAGGAGAAGAGAAACTGTATAAATGAAACGACCTCCTTTGATGTCTCAATGAGCTGTACTGTGATGGAGTAGAGAAAAGAAAAAGATAGTCACACCTATCTTCCTCTTTATTGCGCATCGTGTGATGCCTCTCTCGTCACGGTCTGGGTAAACAGGAGTTCTATATCCTACCGTGGTTCCCCCATCTTCCCAGTGGATCCCCCACTATACAATTGCCTCTCTCTCTGCCTCAGACGATTCTCTTCCGCAAACGGCAGCTGCCTCATCTTTGTATCTTCTCTCAACCACCCGAACGGCTCTTCTTCTCGTGAGAAGCAAGGATCCGATAGAGGCACTACCGTCGGTAGTGGATAGTTGGTTCTGAACCGAAGAACGTGATGAGAGAGCGTGTTGCTGGACATGGGGGTGATGGTGATGATGGCTGTTGTATAACTCGGTCTTTTCCCTTTCTCCTTTCAAGCCTCTTTACATCCGGTACGGGAGTACTTTACCCTGTATCTTTAAGGAGGCAGCAGCTCCCTCCTCTTAACGAGTTCAAAACTTTGTGTGGTTTACGTCGGGGTAAGTTATAGTAACACCTGGTCCCGAGTGGTTTGAGCTTCGAAATGAACCTCACATCGGTGATAAATGAGCCAAGTTTCCATCGTCTTATTTTCGCATGTTTGGTTTGCTCACCTGATTCAACAGAAAGAGGAGAGAAGAACAAGACCTCTTATGATCATTAAGGTGTTATGTTCGACAGAAGATTCTGTGCAGGGGATCACGTGACTCGATCGTGTCATGTGTGTTGCCTATGAAGATGTTGTCTCCAAGCGTGACTTGGTAACTAACGATACGGTCTCCAAGCCGAAATTCGAATGCGCACCATCGGATCTAAGCTTTCCAGGAAGATGATGATTAGACGGACGATGGTGAATTGGGTGACACAAAAGGAGAACGTTTCTGATGCACATCTTTTATCACAAACAGTTTACTTGTCGGGGTGGGTTCTCTCGATGAACCACTGTTCTCCCTCGCCAGCAGATGGGCTGCCGTTGATTCTAAAGTTCTCGATGGCATCGGCGGCTCTGAGGTAGTGGCCGTTGGGGGCTCTGAGGACAAACTTGGCGTGTCCAGATGGAATGATATCCCATTCGGCCTCCTTCTGGTTGTCGATCTGGAGGGCGTTTCCGTTGTGGTCGATGGTGAGGTACTTCTTGTGGTCACTCCTGCACAGAAGATGAGATATGAGATCGTAAGATACGATGATACATACCTGATGAGGTACTTTCCGTTTCCGGCGGGGAGGGCAGTCCATCTCTCCCAGTCCTTCTTGTTGGGGCTCTGTTTCCAATCAGTCTGATGTTCATACATCATATGATCAAGTTCTTCACCTGGTTGACGGAGCGATCGTCTCTGGCCGAGAGGAACTTTCCGTAAGCCGATCGAATGAAGGAGGTGTGGCTCTCAAACTCCAGAATGAGAGTCCACTGCTCCCATTCGGTGCAGTTGGGTGTGGCATTGAGTCTCAGATGCTCGGAACTATCTCCGGCTCTGAGGTAAGTACCGTGAGCACTTCTCAGGGCGTACTTTCCAAATTGGTTGGGGACGAGAGTCCACACCTCATGATCGCCAGGGGCAGGAGCCTGAGGGGTTTCAATTTCATGAGATGACACGTGTTTTACAACTCGATCGGATGTCGTATGGTGTAGATTCTCACCTGGAGGACGTAGCCGTCGGGTCTGGCCGAGAGGTAGTAGCCGTGAGCACCTCTGATGTGGATGGTTCCATTTCCAGTGGGCTCGAACAGCCACTTCTCCCAAGCCTTCTCCTTCTTCACCTGAGTGACAGACTTGTCTTCTCTCGCAGAGAGGAACTGTCCGTGTGCTGATTTCAGATAGTAGGTCATGATGGTCGCTGTGTTTTAGGGAATGTGGCACGAGAAATGGGACCACTTGTCGACATTTAAGAGCAGATGACGGAATCGGCATTTTCAACAAAAGAGAGTGACAGCTACCCCGGAACTGGTGACAACCTCCAAATCGTCCACAGCGTGGATGCTGGTGTACGCACGCGTGAGAGTATTCTATCCAGAATGAAGGAACGAGAGGGCGAAGAGAGATCGATCTCTCGACTTACTTACGCATCAAGAAAAATGTCGATCGATTTGGTGAAGATATCGAAGAGAGAGAGTGGAGAGAAGGAGGATCTGGAGTGTTTGCCATGAAAGAGCCTATAGGTGGCCAGGAAATGCCACTCCTTGTCCTTATAAGCGGTTTTCAATGAAGATTGTCGTCTACAACTATGAATGTGTGTCACTGCTACGCGGCCTTTTGCTCTAATCGCCATCGATGATACTTCGGTCTAAATGAGTTCTGGTGGAATCTGATCTGTATATATGATGCAATAACGCAACGTGCCACTTCATCATGTGAATGGTGACGCCGGCGATATCTCGAGCGTCAGTGTAGAATCTAGGTGAGAAGAATCCGCGGCTGAGATCATATGTCTGCATGATGCTCAACTCATTTCGAATGGCTAGTTGCGAATGTTCATCGGATCTACTACGATCGAATGATGTCAAGATCTTGACATCTCACAGAGAGATCAAACCTGCTACATTGCACCATTACAATAAAAGACGAGTGTAACACGATTTCAGCTAGCTAGCTCTGAGTCTAAACCTGTGGCGCGTGAACGTTTGTCAAAATACTTTATTTTCTTCGAAAAGTGATAGCCGCCAACACACATATTCCGGCCAAACACAGCACACGTCGATTTAGTCACTCCTTCTTATCTCTGTTATTCCCGAGAGGAGACACTAAGAGGTTCAGACATCACATCTTCTACCATACTGGTTAGCATATTGGAGGAAACGAGTATTTATTGTTCTAAGAGATGTTGAGGGAAGTGGAAGAAGATGATCGCCACGTGCAAGTCGAGCTAGAGTCGGTGAGAGCGCATTTCGATTACGTGTTATCGCCTGGCAGAATCATGTACCTAGGAAGGTGATTGACAGAGGAAACAGTTGCCCGATACTTCTCAAGTACCAGCGGAGTCGACTGAAGATGTAGAACAAGACATTCGGATCATATACCCGAACAGCGCAGAAGGCAATCAATTCATCAACAATTCTATTCGAACGGCAAAGTACAATTTCCTCACGTTCATCCCCCTTTTCCTCTTCGAGCAGTTTATGAGATGGGCCAACGTCTACTTTCTCATTATCATCGGTCTGCAGGTGAATCATCACGTCTTATTCCAACATGGCTTCATCTCTCTCTGACCCCCACAGCAAATTCCAGGCATTTCACCAACAGGTCGATGGACCACTCTCGGCACGCTCTCCGTCGTGATGACCTTCACTGCCATCAAAGAGATTTATGAAGATCTGGTGATTGTCACATGACCTCATATGTCTCCTAATCGTCCATTCAGAAACGACATCGACAAGATCGAGTGACCAACAAGAAAGGGACACAAGTCATCCGAGGCGGAGTCGTTATCGACACCGTCTGGAAGAAGATCGCCGTCGGTGATATCGTCAAGGTCCGACATCATCATCCCCCATTCACCAAGACATCTGACGTCATCTCGTGCAGGTCGAGAACCGTTCTTACATCCCCGCCGATCTCATCTTACTCTCTTCATCTGAACCATCTGGCCTGTGTTACGTCGAAACTGCAAATTTAGACGGAGAGACGAATCTGAAATCAAAGCAAGCCATACCCGAGACAACTCACTTGGTCGACCTCGAAGCGATCAACCGAGGTGAAGACGAGATCTCGATTTGAAATTCAAATGTTCAGGATTGGCGGGATCTCTGTGTAAGGCGGAGCTGCCGAACAGCCGACTGTACAATTTCAGTGGATCACTGCAGATGGGAGGACAATTGTTCTCGTTAGAGGCCAAGCAGACGCTGCTCAGGGTGAGCTCATCATGATGGAGGAAAAAAAAGTGACTCGAACAGGGATCGATGCTGCGCAATACAAAGTGGATCTACGGTCTCGTCGTCTACACTGGAAAAGAAACGAAGCTGATGAAGAACTCCGCGTGAGACGATGATGACGCATGTGATCGTGTCCTCATGCAAACCAGTCCCTCTTCCATCAAGAAATCAAATGTAGAGCAGACGGCTAACAAACAGATCGTGTACATGCTGATCCTGCTCATCGCCATCTCCATCCTCTGCACGATCGGTGAAATTTCATCGTATGACGTGGCATGACGTCATCACCATGACATCTCACTGAGACGTCGCAGGTTACGCGGGATGGCTGAGACGCAACTCACGTGATCACTGGTATTTGGAGTTGGAGAGGAATGGGTCGGGAGCATTTATGGCCTTCTTAACTTTCGTCATTCTATACAATAACTTCATTCCCATATCACTGTACGTGTCCGTAGAGCTCGTCAAATTGGGTCAGGTGGGTCGTCGGGAATTTGAAATTTTAATGACGCGCGCAGGCTTACTTTATGAACAACGACGCGCAGATGTACGATCCCATCTCGGACACTCCGGCCCAAGCGAGAACGTCGAACTTGAACGAAGAATTGGGCCAGGTTTTTATTTCATTTTATTTCGATTCACTTCGCTCCACGTTTATTTCGTTTTATTTCTGACGCTGATGTAGGTGGAATACATTTTTTCAGACAAGACGGGTACACTCACTTGTAACAAGATGGAATTCAAGAGGTATAACTTCAAGTTGAAATTTCAAGTTGAAATCTTTCAGATGCTCCTTCGGAGGCGTCAGGTACGGAACATCACCGGGTGCCGAAGATTCTGTCGACGACGATGTCGACAACAGGAGAAACGTAACTCGAATTTTCCCTCGATTTTCGATGACCATCCTCAGTTGACTCACTCGAACAACATCGATTGGTACGATCAGACCCTCTTCGAAGCACTTGGAAGAAAGGGCCAGGATGATGCATCTACAACTGCAATTGAAGCGATGCGATTGTTGTCCGTATGCCACACGGTCATACCGGAGGAGACCGACAACGGTAAGACATCGTGACACGGTCGGATGACGTCATGAAAACTGACGTGGTAGGTATCGTGTACCAGGCATCTTCACCAGACGAGGCCGCCTTAGTGAAGGCAGCGAAATTTTTCGGCTACAATTTTCACGTGAGAAGATTCTTGTCGTAACGACAAGTCATATGACATCATGACAGAAGAGAACACCCAAGAGCGTATCCATTCGAGTGGGAGGAGCCGACGTCACCTATCAGGTTCGAATTTCCACGAAATTTCATCCATTCACTTAACGAACGACAGGTGCTCAACGTCTTAGAATTCACGAACGAGAGGAAGAGGATGTCTGTCATCGTGAGGGATGCAGATTACCGAATCACTCTCTACACGAAGGGTGCAGACAGTGTCATCTATGAAAGATTGGCGGCAGACAACGTCCACGCGATATCTACGAGAAAACACCTCGACGTGAGCAGTTTGTTCGGTGAACGGATCGCTGATCGTGAGAAGGAATTTGCGGCGGAGGGTCTCAGGACTCTTTGTCTGGCCAAGTTGGATATCTCCCAAGAGGATTACGAAGTGTGGCAGACGCTCTATCACAAGGCTTCGACGAAGATTGGGAACCGTGAAGCGGAGGTGATCATCATTTTTATCGATCTCACATTGTGATCGTGTCGATGATCATCATCATCATGTCCATAATGATCATCATCATGATGATGATCATCATCATGATGATCGTGATGCTGATGAGATGACAGTTGGCGAGAGTGGCGGAGATGATCGAGAAGAATTTATTCTTGATCGGTGCTACCGCCGTGGAAGATCAACTGCAGCAGGGTGTACCGGAGACCATCGCCACGTTGGCTAAGGCAGGTATCAAGATCTGGGTCCTCACCGGAGACAAACAAGAGACCGCCATTAACATCGGTTATTCTTGCAGGTGATCGTCTCTCTTCATGATGATCATGTGGTCGTGATGTGATGATGATCATCATGTTCATCTTGATGATCATGTGATCGTGATGACAATCATCATCGCGTGATGAGATGACTGAACATGGATATAGACTCCTGACCAACTCGATGGATCTCATGATCTTGAACAAAGACACGGAGGAGACCACCCGTGCCAAGATGGATCAATACCTGGACAAGTACGCCAATTACGCCTCCTTCTCCGACAAGGTGATCATCTATCTACAACGACTCCATATTGAAATAAGATATAGAAAGAAGGTTGGGGTGGTCTTTTCGCTAACAGAGAATACGATCAGGTCACTCCACCGAACGATGAGGTAAACTTCCCTCTCAGATCAAATCGTTAACGTAATCTCAGCACCCACTCGCGCTTATCATAGATGGCAGCACACTTCACTTTGCTCTGAACGACAATTTAAAGATGAAGCTGCTGACTCTGGCGACAAAGTGTAAGGCGGTCATCTGCTGCAGAGTGACGCCCGGGCAGAAGGCAGCTGTGGTGAGATTGGTGAGACAGAATCTCAACGCGATCACACTGGCCATCGGAGATGGCGCCAACGACGTGAGTTTGAATTTCAAAAAATGACCGTTGACGGTGGCAGGTGAGCATGATTCAGGAGGCACACGTCGGAGTCGGCATCAGCGGAGAAGAAGGACTGCAAGCGGCAAGGGCCAGCGATTATGCGATCGCACAATTCAGATTCCTCAGGAGGCTATTATTAGTCCACGGACACAACGCCTACAGGAAGGTGTCGAAGCTGATATTGTATTCCTTCTACAAGAATGTCCTCTTGTATCTCATCCAATTCTGGTTCACCATGAACAATGGTTTCTCTGGCCAGGTGAGAGATTTCTCTGCGAAAAGTGGAGGAAAACTGAGCGAAAACAGAGTCTGTTCGAGCGGTGGACGATCGCGATGTACAACGTTTTGTTCACCCTCTTACCTGCGGTTATTTTTGGCATCGGGGACAGAGAAGTTTCCGACAAGATGATCGAAAAATTCCCCGAATTGTACAGATCCGGCATCCAGAGCAAATACGTGAGTCACGATTCGTCCCAATACCATTTTATTTACGATTTAAAGTTTAACAATTGGACTTTCTGGTCTTGGATCGTGAACGCCGTCTTCCATTCATTGGTGCGTAGAGAAACATTCTCATTCATTCTGATGGTGAATCGTTTCGTTGATGGTGACACAGTTGGCCTTCTTCATTCCATACTTTGCCATGCGTCACGATGTCATCGAGGCCAACGGACAGAATCTGGGTCTGTGGGGTTTTGGATCGGTCGTCTTCTCTTGTGCCGTCCTCATTGTTTCTCTCAAATTAGCATTAGAGACCAGGTGATCACATCATCACATCACATCATCACATCACACATGAACATCATCACTCACATCACAAGAGCATCATCACACCACAAGAGCATCATCACGCTCACATCAGCATCTCATCGCATCATCATCAATCATCTCACATGTGTATCCATCGATGGCAATGTCATGATCATCACGGTGACCTGAACGTATCTACAGGACATGGAATTGGATCTTTCAAATCTCTCTGTATGGTTCGATGGGAATGTGGATCGTCTGGTTGCTGGCTTACGGTTCTCTCTGGTCCAAACAGGTCAGTTCTCCATCTACAACGATCCAGACTCAATCGTAGACAGATCTCCATCGGTGTAGACCTCTACAAAGTGGGCTGGCACTTTTTGGACACACCTTACTACTACTTCCTCCTCTTGTTGGTGGCGGTGGTGGCGCTGTACAGAGATGTTGCTTGGAAATAGTGAGTTGAAGCACACTATTCTGTGCTGATGAGAGACAGCTTGAAGAGGACTCATGATCCGAATCCATACCACATCGTGCAGGAACTGCAGTATCTGAAGAAGAAGAATGTATACGATATCACTTTGGATCTTCCGGAGGAAGTTATCATCGAAGCCAAGGCAGAATAAAAGCACAGACGAGAATGTCATTCGAGTGATGTCTGGACTTGGATGTTCATCTGACATCACCTCATCTTCACGTGATGCTCTTCCATGCTTGAGATACAAGGTATCTCATTCAAATCAGCACATGTGTTACATCGTCTTACATTTATTCTGTTTTCTTCTGGCTGGTTTGTTCAACAGCCGCAGGATCTCTTCGTTACCTGCCTTGCTCGCCTCTTCCATCATCATCTCCCGCTGAACGTCCCGGTCGATCTTGCGCGATCGCAGTAGCAGCTTCACCATCTCTACGTTCAATCTCTTGACTGCCTCACACAAGGCAGCATTGTTGTATCCTGAGTGGAAAGGTCTCTCTCGGATCATGATCTTCAGCAAGTCGACTCACGACAGTGTGAGGTGTGATCCGTTGTATCAACTCCAGCCGGTGATGTCGTATGGCGGCACAGAGAACAAAGCTGCTGTACATGTTGCGGATGAGTTCCAACAGCCTGCGATACATGTTGTCTGGTAGATCCTCGGCCTCTAGCAGTCTACCAGCGACGGTATCCCAACCATAAGGGAGATTCTTATCTAATATCTCGAAGCAGGCGGGATCTTTCCAAGCTGCAAAGATCTTTGCAATGCTGCAGGCGTGAGTGAAGAATGTCTTTGTGGCAGGACCCACATCGTCTTCTGATGAGGTGGAGATTCTACTAACTGGAGGAGGAAGTCACGATGGTGTGCCGCTTTCACTGCCACGAACAGTTCGTGGCTTATGTTGCCTTGTTTGGCCAGGAGAGCGAACATCTGTGTGGATCCACAGCGGACGACTTCTGTGGCCGTCGTCATGCATGTTCGGATGATCCTATCATTCAACAGACTCCGCATGAGTTCCACTTGATCGCGACGCACCAACGTGAGCCCAAAGAAGACCAAAACACCTGATTGAGATGAGAAGGTGATCCACTGTAGCTCATTCACGTTGACTCAGATAATAACAGGCGGGTATCAGAGGACGAGTGTCTCCGATGCTCTTTAAAAGATCGATAATGAAGTCATCCTGCTCAGGCGCTCCTGTACTTTTCTCTCTCATTTCTTCGAGGTGCTCCTGTCTGATGAACACATTGGGTAGTTGGAGGAGGCGTCGAAGACACTGCAGATCCTCAGGCTCTTTACAGCGGGCAAACTTGCGGCGTAGCGGAAGGTATTGGAATCTCTCCAGATCGAACCAGTCACCAGTCTCTTTCTTCCATCGTTGAGAGACAAGCTGGCAGGTACCGTACATCCTACAGCGGAGATCGGATAGAAAGAGGTGGTGGAAGATGATTCGCATCACATCCCAGCCGATGAGATCGTCCATCTCGAAAATTGAAAGTGAGCCGACCGATAAGTGAACCCGACACAATCCACGATGATCACATCACCCGACGACATACAACAACGACGTTTCCCCGGGTGTCTACAACGCAGTTCTAATGTAGCCCCAATAAACTTCATCGCAATGTACTTAATTTCATAGAACTTTCCAGCGTCAAGCCACAGCTGGTCAATTGGTGGTGCCATCATCATGTATGTCTGTCTGGCGTCCTGGAAGTCCGTGGTCTGTTCCGAGGAAAATACCTATTTATTCTTGTTTGAGAACGATGTCACGACAGCGACATATTCGCCAGACTTCCAAGACACAGTCTCTGCCCTGCATTCATCATAACAAACAACAACAACAGCTGAACAGCCGATCTCCCTCTCTCGGCAAGTGATCGTCTAACCACTCAAGGTCCTAAGATGATACAGGTATCATGCAACAGATCCTCCTCTTCACTCTCTTCGCCTTCGCAGCTGCTGCATCTGTGGTCTCCACTCCACCCGATCTCGACCTTCTCTCGCTGCTGAATCGTACACCTCTCAAGCAAGGACCTTTCACAGAGGTCCACGTCTTCACAAAACACTCCAGCTTCTCCACTACCAACTTCCCTCGCAAGTACAACGTCTCGGGTGACTCGTTGGACTCTCTGTCCTTCACATCCCTGGAAGATGGTTACTTCTGGTGCGAGGCAAAGGACGTTGCAGTCGATGCCAAAGGACAGTTCAAGTTTCAGTGCGACAGCAACGGATTCGGCCAGGCCGTCTGCCACGGGCAGTTCACTGTGAAGTCCAAGTGCGTCTCTACCCGAAACGGACCCGTCTGTAATTCTTGGGTGGAGACGCCTCTCACCTGTGCGTCTTTGGTGGGAGAAGGCCATCACAAGATCGTCGTTTCTTACCGCGGTTGGTGATCTTTCTGGACCGGCAAACAATGATTTCACATAAACTTGTCGTACACTTCCTACTTCACGAACGATCATCTGGATTGAAAGACGATGGTGTGATCTTTTTCCCTCTCATCTCTGGGATAGGCATGATGATACTGTACACCACGTGAGAATACTTCTTCGTCATCTCACATCACGCACTGTCCACCGTTCATGTTTGCGGTGAACTTATGTACAGGACATGGAATGGATTCTTCCTAATCTACACGGTTCATTCGGAAGGTAGATCGTCTGGTTGCTGACCTTACGGTTCTGCACTCAAAAGGAGCGCACGAGTTACATCATCTTACATTTATTCTTTTGTCTTCCAGCCGGTTCTTTGAACAGTCGTATGATCTCTTCGTTACCTGCCTTGTTTGCCTCTTCCATCATCATCTCCCGCTGAACGTCCCGATCGATCTTGCCCGATGCCAACAGCAGCTTTACCATCTCTACGTTCGATCTCTTGACTGCTTCACACAAGGCAGCATTGTTGTATCCTGAGTGGAAAGGTCTCTCTCGGATCATGATCTTCAGCAAGTCGACTCGGCCGCAGATGACAACTGCATGCAACAGAGAATTGTGAAGCAGGCTCAAGCTCGTGTCATGTTTCACATGGTCTTCGATGATGTCCTCGCAGCCCCACTCGGCCAAGCTCGGCAGGAAGTCTCGATTTAAGATGTGGTCTTCGTCCCACATCGAAGTGAACAGAATCTCTCTCAGCGTTGCGGCCCCATATTGGCAGATGATGTCGGTCGCATGAGCCGCGTTCATCTGACTCGGTCAGCTCGGCAGACGATGTTGAGATGCGACTCACGACAGTGTGAGGTGTGATCCGTTGTATCAACTCCAGCCGGTGATGTCGTATGGCGGCACAGAGAACAAAGCTGCTGTACATGTTGCGGATGAGATCTGGTTCCAACAGCCTGCGATACATGTCGTCTGGTAGATCCTCGGCCTCTAGCAGGCCATCAGCGACGAAAGCCCAACCGCCAGAGTACTTCTTATCTAATATCTCGAAGCAGGCGGGATCTTTCCAAGCTGCAAAGAGCTCTGCAATGCTGCAGGCGTGAGTGAGGACCGTGTAGGTCGTGAGTGACCCACTTTGTCTTCTGATGAGGTTGAAGTTCTACTAACTGGAGGAGGAAGTCACGATGGTGTGCCGCTTTCACTGCCACGAACAGTTCGTGGCTTATGTTGCCTTGTTTGGCCAGGAGAGTGAACATCTGTGTGGATCCACAGCGAACGACTTCTGTTGCCGTCTCCTCAGAAGTTTGAACTATTCTTTCATTCAACAGACTCCGCATGAGTTCCACTTGATCGCGACGCACCAACGTGAGCCCAAAGAAGACCAGAACATCTGATTGAGATGAGAAGGTGATACACTGTAGCTCATTCACCTCTACTCAGATAATAATAGGCGGGCGTCAGTCGATTCAGATAGTTACGGGAGAGTATCAGAGGATGAGCGCCTTCGATGCTCTTTAAAAGATCGATAATGAAGTCATCCTGCTCAGGCGCTCCTGTGCTATTCTCTCTCATTTCTTCGAGGTGTTCCTCTCTGATGAATACGTCTGGTAGTTGGAGGAGGCGTCGAAGACACTGCAGATCCTCAGGCTCTTTACAGCGGGCAAACTTGCGGCGTAGCGGAAGGTATTGGAATCTCTCCAGATCGAACCAGTCACCAGTCTCTTTCTTCCATCGTTGAGAGACAAGCTGGCAGGTACCGTACATCCTACAGCGGAGATCGGATAGAAAGAGGTGGTGGAAGATGATTCGCATCACATCCCAGCCGATGAGATCGTCCATCTCGAAAATTGAAAATGAGCCGACCGATGATGATGTGCGTGCGATCCGAAAAATTGAAACACGAACATGAATGTTCGAACTCGATTTGACTTCATTCAACAACGACACATCGCCTTGACCTCTGTGGGAAGCGTTCGATAGGTCTCTGTCTTCTCCACGTGAGCCAGGTTTTCCTTGATCATGTCCAGGCAGGACCTCTGAAGCTCTGCCGCGTTCGAATGGATAGCGATCTGGAGGACGTACGAGACGGTTTCAAAATCCATGGACTGTCTGGCCAGACTGGTGCACAACTCTTTCAACCTCTGGTCCGTTCCAAATTCTTCAGCCTGCTCACGAGTGAGAACGGATACGACACGATGACCTTGATCTCGGTGGATGATGGAGAGGGTCAATACCGTTTGGAGGAGATCGAGGGCAGTGTCTGCAGATAAGATCTCGAGGTCATCGGTGTAGAGCCATTCCAAGAGACACTCGATCGTGTCATGTTCCATGTCTCTCCATATGACCTTTCCTTCGTTACTCTCTCTCATGCCTGATGAGAAAAGGACTTTGAAGTATTGCATTCGAGACAACAGACTGTCATCGTCAGAGTCGATCCAGTGATGATTAGACGATCGAAGATATGATGTGATGATGGAAATACGTCTCACATTCGATGAGCGTAGAACTCGTAGGTGCCCTCAGAATTGTTCAAAACGATCTTGAAATCAGAGAACCTGCATCCGTCGTCATCATCGTCACCACCTCCATCATCACGTACCTCTTCTCGTTCACCAATCTCTTGAACGTAAGAGTCTTCCCTTCGGTTGACGCAGTATCATTGCATCTCAACTCCCTCTGTAGTTCTAAACACCCAACGTGTACGGCCAAGTGACAGAGTTGGTCGTAGTCTTCGGTGTAAGCTTTCATTCCAAGAGACTTTCCGTAGACGAAAGTGAAGAGGTGTGTCAGCACTGAAGCTGAATAATCCAAATTCATCTGAATTCGTCAGACATTTCTCTACACCTTCCGAGAATATTCTGAGATATGTCACCTCTTGTTCTCTCTCTTCGTTGAACGACTGGGCCAAGTTGGGACAGCTCGTGTACAATAGTGCACGCGTTAAGGTATGGGTTTAGGGTTTAGTATGAAACTTCACGGAAAGGATATCACACTTGTGCGCGGATAATTTCTTCCCTTCTTTTGATGTGAACGTGATGTCAGCGAAATCTCCCGATTGCCATGCAAGTAACATCTCTTCACCCAATCGGCTCTGAGGTGACATCATGGCAAATGTCTATACATCGTCAATCACATAGGTGTGATGATGTGACGTTCGATGATGTGAGATGATGGGGTGAGATGATGTGAGATGATGCGAACACGTGTGATGATGGAAGATGTGACACCTCATCTCCGTGAGCTAAGATGTAGTACACCCTCTGACCGATCGATGTCACGTGACTCGGTGTCTCCTTCTCGATGGTATCACCCAAACCCAATTGTCCGTGTACACTATCTCCCCACCTGTACCACTCCGTCAATCGACCGTAAACCTCAATCCCCATTGTACGGTCATCCTCTTTTCGACTCACGTGTACACTCTCCCCTTTTGGTCTAAAGCCGCACAATGCACGTTGCCCGTCACCAGCTGACAGATTCGAGTCTATGACGTCATCAACTTCACCGAGTCACTCGATTCACCTTGTTCCCAGGAAAAGTGACCATTCCTGGCTCTCGAGCGTTCGAAAAACGAGCGCGGCCCAGATAAGACTTGTGAAAGAATGAAGAGAAGTGATTCGATGCATCCCAAGTCCAAACACATCCATTTTCGTCCAAAGCCGACGATATGTTTGGACTGACTGCCACCTGTCATCCATGCGGTGAGTACGTACGTGTCACGTGATCTCTACCTGCGAGATCTTCACTTCACTTCGATCTGTGGTTTTGATGAGAGTTCGCGTCCAGTCTGTGAGTTTGTGGAAATGATCGTGGGTGCCCGTGTACAACTGCGAGTTGTGACCACTTGGGATGATGTGTGATGACGAATGATGGTGTGTGATGATTTAGAGGGTAGCTTACCTGTCCGTCCACTGTGACGGCTAATGCATGTTTGAAGCAGCCTGCGATCTGTTTCACGCGAAGTTTCGCCAATTTCGATTCCTTGCAAGGGAGGTCTGAATTGGTGCCCCAAGTGAACACCTGGACACCGTCATCGATGTCTGTGATGATGGTGATCATCATCGATGTTTGTGATGTGAGAACATCGTCATCGGCTTAATGGTGGTGATCATCATCGCGAGACAAGACTCACTTCTCCTTGAACGTTGATTCCCATGTGCTTCCCGAAAGCGTACGCGATCGAAGTGATTCTCTGTCGTTTCAACAGCTCGACATACTTGATTCCAAATTTTCCATCGCCGAACGAACAGACATCACCTTACGATCATCATCATCACACACGAGAGAGATGACGTCTTCTCACCTCCTTCGAGCAGAAGAGTCGTCGACGTCTTACCGCAAGAGACTTCTAACCCAGAGCGGTTGATGTTGGGTACCACCGTAAATTTGGAAACTTCGAACGTCTACAACGGTCAGATTTCTGAACAAAAATATGAGAGTCACCTCTACCGGGTGTCCCAACTGCCCGCGGTCGTTCTGATGACGTCATCACACATCATCACACGTCATCCAGTAGTTCACCTGGCCGTATGCGAAGATAGCACCTCCACCGGATATGAATACGGTGTGAGATGTTCCAGACGAGATCTTCTTGATGGTGATGCTGCCCAAGCTCTCCATGGCGACCGGTTTGTAGTCTGGTATCTGTCCCACGGCTCCTCCACTCCCCCAGCGATAGGCGCAGGCGGCTGATGAGGCTTGAGGTGGTGACGTGACATGGAAGACGTGACGGTATCGAAGATGATGATGACGGTGATGATGTGTGACCCACTTGTCTCTTGGCAAGAGATTTCGAATTTCCAAACGAGGTGATTAGTCCATGAGCTCACGTGAACCGTGTAATCTCCCGCCTTTTATCAACATCAGCTGAGAAGTGAGAAGTGAGAGATGACTCTCACTTTGTCTACGGAAAATGCCACAGCGTATGAGCCATCACGATTGTCGATCACCTGTTGAGAATCAGCTCGAGTGAATTTGGTCTTCTGTTCTGACCTGACAGGAGATGCTCTCGAAGGATGGGAAGACTCGGATCATGTTGGCCTTGAATGGATACCGAACTCCCGTGCTTTTCGTCTGTAGCAAGATGAAATTCATCCCACATCCAAGTCTCGTTACCATTCGGCCACCCGATGTCTGTGACAACGCCCAGAATGACTTAAAACACCTCGTATTCAGTGGGACAATCTTCTGTTGATCCTTCACCGGTTCCACACGATTCGAATCTGCTTGTGTATCTGGAGAGTTCACCATGATGATGTTGTTGACGTTGTGTGGTGTATTTATGTGAATCGGTTCCGGTTGGTTCAGCGAACAGACGATCTACATCTCAACAGAAGAAAAGATATTCGATTTCCATTTTTTTCATTTTTTCCGTCTCCGTAACCACCCAACATCTCGTAACATAAACATGCGATAAGATATCCTCTACGACTACTTCTCCGCGTTCTGTTGAGCTAATCTCTGTCTCCTGCATCCCATCAATCCGTCATCGGTCCCGTTCCAATCACATCATCATCTGGTAGGCAGTCTCCACCGGTTTCACCTCCGCCGCTTTACTCTTCTTCTCCCTCTCCATCTTCTTTCTCTTCTTCTTTGACTCTCCCGGATTCGCTGCTGTTGCCGTTCCATCGCTGGCCGCCACGAATGTATTCTCTGTGGTTTTACCGTCCCATTTTCCCTTCTTTGCATTCTGCCCGTCTGTAAATGAAATGCTCGTTCGATTCTAAGATGATGTTTCAGATGACGTCTATCGGTGGAGATGTGATGATGGGATCCTCACCCTGGCGGCCCTCTCTGCTGCGGCGGTCTGGTCGGCGGCTATGGCATCGTAGTAATCTTCTCTTCTCTTGGTTGTCGTGTAGAGGTGGGGTGGGTAGTTGGTACCTCTGTCTTCCACTTTGAGCTCGGTGATGACCTGTCATCGTTCCTTACCGACAAGACGACTTCTATATCGCGACGTATGGATGGAACGTGTTCAGATGATGTCGGTGATGGTCGATGATGTGTCGATGGGATCTTCGGAGCGATGAATGCCTCACCCTCTCCATGATGTATGGGTTTTTGAATGTGTGAGATAATTGCATGGAGACGAGAGGACTCTTTCCAGCGGCTCTGTGCTTGTGGAAATTGATGAATTTATCCTGCATTTACATGAGGTCTCTGCAGAGAGGTGATGATGACAACAGACAATGGACTCACAAGAAGAGCTTGTGAACATGGTTCTTGCGTCTTTGGAGGGAGAAAGCTGTCTAATGGCGGAAACTTGTGATTCAATTGAGAGTCACGCATTACTTCTTCAGGGACATTCTCGACAGTCACTGTAAGAACTGGATGTTCTTCTGTCGTCTCTCCCAAGACCGATGGGGGTATACTATCGACAGGTTCATGGTGATGCCGTGACGGATCTTCTGATGTGATCTCGATTCTTGTCGTCTCTCGGCTGACGGTGTGCGTTTCAATTTCGGTGGCTCCATTTTCCGTCGTCGGTGAATCATCCTCCGCGTAGGCATTCAGAAATCCAAGAGGTTTAACCTCTGGTTTATCCTCTGATTTGTCTTGTGGCGGAGGACTCGTATCTGAATCAGCATAAGCGCTGAGAAGGTCCATCGTGAGGATGTGTGAGATCAGATGTGGGGTTTTAATGCCATGAAGAGGTACAAATATTTGATCTGAAAGAAAAAGTTGAGACGAAAGATCATCATTTAGCCGAAACATCATGAGCGATCTCGCAGCGTTAGAGAAATCCATTCGTGGTGGAGGTGCATCCAAGGGTGTGAAGAGGAAGGCATCTGATGCTGGAGATGAGGGCAATGCATCAAGAAAACAGAGAATCGGTGCCCTCGTATCGTTACCTAAAGTGAAGAGGGTGAAGAAGAGAGTTCAACGTGCCATCCAAGGCCGTGAATCACTCATCATTGAGAACATCAAGAAGGCTATGTTTCTTCGCGGAACCAACTCTTCGCAGACCAACAATGATTTCATGAAAGAATTTGTGAGTAGAGCCATCGTACAATGTTTATCTCGTCCGTCATGGCTACGAATGATCGTGATTTCTTCTTCAGGCCATGTTGAAGGGAAAAGAGGACACTATCCAATTGACAAAGAAGAACAACGTTGTACCATTCGAAGACGGACAGACCATCGAGTTTCTGTCCAATCGCAACGATTGCAGTCTGATGGTCTTCAGCTCTCACAGCAAAAAGAGACCCAACAACATCACCTTCGCCAGGTTTTTCGATCACTTGTTGTTAGACATGTTCGAGGTAAGTTCTCTCTGTGATCACGACGCGAAGATCATCGCAACGTATCATCAGCTGATTCCCATCTCAGGTGTCCCTACAAAACTTCCGCAGCCTGAACGAGTTCAAAGGAGAGAGCATCACCACCTCCAACAAGCCATGCTTCCTCTTCATCGGTGAAGAATTCGAACAGAACCCCGTCTTCAAGCGTTTCGCAAACTTTCTGCTCGATATCCTCTCTTTCATTCATGATTCAATTCATTTATTTCTCCTTCATTCCTCACACATTTCTTCCGTGGCGCTATCGTCAACAGCATCAACCTCGCCGGATTAGAACACGTCATCGTCTGCACATCCACGACAGACAAGATCTTCTTCCGCGTGTACCACACCGAGCTCAAGAGATCTGGCAGCAAGGTGACGTCTATATTATATCAGAGGGTGACTCATCACAGACACCTCATGTCGAGTTAAACGAGGTCGGTCCCAGCGCAGATTTCGTCATGGGAAGGAGCAATATCGCTGCCGACGAGATCTACAAGAAATCTACTCAGATACCCAAAGATCTATTGGAGAAGAAGGTGAGACCATTTTATTTCATTTTATTTCATTTTATTCTTTCTCTACAAGTACGATGGGACGAATGAATGACACTGCGAATAGGTCAAGAACCAGACGAAAGACTCGATCGTTACGAGAGGAAGGATCCACATGCAGAAGGAAGATCTCAGTGGACTGCAGACGAGAAAGAAGATCCGTGCCTTCAAGGCAGTCAGGAAAGAGAAGGGAAAGGAGGCCAAGAAGAACGCGGCGAGCGAGAAGGCAGCTCAAGAATAAATCATTTGATTCCATTTTGTTCGTTGTGTGTCTTGTGGTGTTCTCATTTGATGATCATGTGTGGGGAGGATAGCGACGGATGTAGTGCGGCGGCTACGATCGTGCTGATTGAGCACGATGACTTTCTTGATTTGTGGCGTGAGAAATGTAATAGTATGTTCGCAACTTGTGGATCCGACCCAGATTGGTTTTATGACATCACATCGGTCGATGATCGATCCACGCAATGTAATCGTAGATGAGAAACATGTGATGATCGATGCAGTTTTCTCTGCGGTGTCTTTATTTCAACTCTCTTCAGAGACGCAAAAGTGGTAAGGAACCACAGAGTTTTTCTTTGAGAACGAAAGAGGATAGAATCGCAGAAACTGAGATCTCACCTACGCTCCATGCACGTGTGAAGATTACGATCACCATCACACCGATTGAACTGAATGATCTCACAAAAACGATTTCTACTCCATTGAACGGAGTTTCCCAGCCTAAAATTGGATAAAAAGGAAAAAAACAGAGATCGATCATCACTCGTGCTGCGGCTTCTGCCATCGACTATCAATTTTTGGTTGATTATTATCGCTTCTAACACCTGGGGATCTAGCTCAAATGGTAGAGCACTCGCTTAGCATGCGAGGGGCACAGGGATCGATACCCTGGTTCTCCACAATCCTTTTTGTCCTTTGTGACCGACAAGCGCAACTCTCTTGCATTCAGCTGTGTTGTATCTGTTTGGACTTGAGTTGACGAGAATTTCATCGAAATGCATTCAATGGATGATTATCACACGGGGGAAAACTGAACAGGAGGCAGAAGGTCTTGGTAAGAGAATTGAGAAATTGTTGGACGTGTGATCGTCAAATAGGGGATCAGAAGTGCTGCTCTCTGGGGTCTTCTAGAATACATGTTGACTAATCATTTCAACATCAAGGTGACACCGACTTCTTTTTTGATGGAGTGACAATCGTTACAGCAGATGTACTGTGTGTCTGGAAGTGGTTATGCGGCGGCATCTTTCATTCAAAACGTCTTTCACGACATGGAAAGAGGACTCTCTTACGATGGTGAGTCCATACCACCATCTCGTTCTTCCATCATCTTCTCACATAAAACGGCAGAAGCACTCCGTCTGTGGATCAAAGTGAGTGTGCTGCTTTCGTTCTCACTCATGTGCATCTCATTGCAACTCGTGATGTCAACGTCATCTCCCGTGCTGACCCCTTCAGTACTCTTGACGTTCGTTTGGGCCGTCTTTACTCACGTTCCCGTCTTCTTCTTCGAAGCAGCATTGAACGCCGCTATTTTTGGCAGGATGTTGAGACAAGACGCCTAATACGGTTGGTATCCCACACTGGGCCTCCTCTGCTTGACTGTTTCCTTGTGGTTCTTCATAAAATACACAAAGTGACACATCGATGAAATGTGGTGGAGAACTCACCGAGATTTCAGGACGAAGCCGGCTGACGCAAACAATTGGATCAGGGCGGAAACGCAGCCACAGCCATGTCTTTCTTGACGCTGATATTTAGGCTACAGATCTTACTTCTCATCATAGAATTACCCAACAATGGTTCGTGTGAGAAAAATTCGTCGACAATTTTCCCGCCAAATCTGATGACGTTAGCTCGGTCCGGCAACTCTCTCTCGTGGGCGGCTCTCCTCTTGATCATCCTCCTCGGCACAATATTTCGTGAGTTTTCGTCCAATGTTCCTCCGATTTTCCGCCGTACAACGATTCACCCACACCAGGTAGCTTCATACCCGGGGAGACGTTCAGAATCTTGTCAGCCATCGCATTCGCATTTTTCTGTTCTCTTCCTTCATTCTGGAGAATTTTGCATCCAGACGATCAAACGTTTGACATTGCCCTGGGTGTGTCTTGCGTATTGTATCTGATACCGTTCAATCTTCTCAGTCAGACGTGGTGAGTAGAGTACTTATGGTGTCGCGTGAGATGTAGCAGGTTGCATATGTACTACCGGTGGAGATTGCAGAGGAAGTGGTTTAAAGATAGTGGCTTCCTTGGATTGAGTGGAATCATCTCTCAGCGAGTCACTTGTGGTGGTTCTTCCCTTACATTGGGAGAATTATCCGTACGCTGTTTCTCCTCTTTTACCTCCTCCCTCTAGCATTTCTCATGCTTCTGATTCCATCTCTCATCAGTTCATTCTGAATACGACAACAGAAGAACGAAACACTACCGATCTACAGTGCTGTTGCTGTAGTGAATGGATGGAAGCACAAGGGCTCCTATTCACTGAAGAGCTACATCATGACGATGAATTCTGGTGGTCTTGGTAGGATTCATGAGTGTGGCACATCACGATGACGATGACATCACCTGATGTGGACGCAGATCGAGATGAGAGATTATCGATTGAGCTCATCCATGGCTACATTGAGAGCGACGATATCGGTTCAGATGGGAGAGATTGATAATGCATCGATGAGGTACGATGTCATCATGATTCCATCTATACATCGATGGTCATCATCGTCAACACGATCATCCATCGTCCAGATCATAACGATCATCCATCATCCAGATCATCACGATTGTCAACGTTCTGAACTATGAAGGTTCGTACGGTCTACCTACTGGATCCCTCTGGTCACTACTTTCCATCAATTTCTCGATCTATACATCGTCGGCAGCAAGCCATACCCTCCCCAGATGTACCTCAGCGACGTCAATTTTCACGATAATCTTGGTCTATTACCTGCGATTAAAGTGAATCGATCACGAGTGAATTGTACTGACTTGTATCATGAACGTCGACCGTTGATTGTAACCATGGATGCCACGGAAGATCCAGACGAAAAGTGTGGAGCTCTGATGGATAGCACGGATCTGTGCAGAACATTCGCAGGAGCTTCTCTCACTCCCATCACGAGTAGTGGTATATCTGAAGAGCTTGACATGGGTGATTTCATATACATCACGTCTTCATCTCGTTATCAAGTTTTCTGTTGTAATTGAATCGATAAGCTCGTGCATCGTATATGTAATTACATCATAGTAAAGTTTGTTAATACCGATGGAATAGAATCTGCAATTCGCGATTTTCGTGAGCAGGAGAGTAATCCCATGATGATGGTCGAAGTCAAATACCAGAAGAAAGGTGATCACCTACAAGTTGAAAAGTTGTGACATCGAACAGGAGATGCGTCGACCGAAGGTATCATCATCTATCTGAAAATTTGCAGAAAAGGTGAACCATCACAACATCCATCACATGGAGTGTTTGTGAGAAAAAATTGACGACGATAGACGTTGGGAAGAGAGAAGATCGAAAACCTGCACGAAATGTGTTTCTCTGGCTGTCATCGTCCCGCGTGCTCCTTCATGAGGGGGATCTGTGGCGAGTTTCCGAATCACAAGACCAATGATCAGTTCATCACATCCGAAATGTTTCGGTAGGTGTCGATCGTGAACGCTACGTCTGAAGCCGACAGGGCGTATAGTGATCTGGGTCACATAGCACAATGTGCGTTTCAGAGGTATCATCAACATCAACATCAACCTCCAGGAAGAGTGATGCAGGTGTAAATACTTCTATCGTTCTGTATTATTGTGGATGCTCATCGTCCTCTCATCGCACACCGTTGATGGGTGTGTTCCTTGTTGGTGTTGAGGATCTCGTGTGTGACTTTCGTAATTGAGAATGGCATGGCCAAGAGGTGATCCACTGAGGAAGAATGACACTCGCACTGCAACAGGAGGTCGTGGGAGTAGACATTGCATCGATGGCGTAATACGCAAAAAACGAAAAATCAAAAAGTAGTCAAGGTAGGTTTCGATCCTACGACCTTGGGGTTATGAGCCCCACACGCTTCCACTGCGCCACTTCGCTGATTGAGGTAATTCACATCGATTGATACACATATGATCGGATCTGCTCACGCTGAAATGGGCTGAGTAAGCCGAGTGACGTACCAGATTCCACTAACATAACATATCTTTATGTACACACATCTGTCCAGCTGATAATATTCCACTCATTTGCCCTCGACCATCTTCTGAGTCGAGCTCAGCTTAGTGATGCTCTCGTATGTCTGTATCAACGATCTCAGAGTGTTCAGCGACAACTCCTTCTGTCCACTCTCGTCTTCCTCTTTCAATCTCTTCCCTCCGTTCACTGCCTCGGCGATGAATCTAATCTCCCATCAGATGGCACGGACGATGACGATGACAACTCACGCGGAGAGATCTTGGTTCAATTGAGATACACACTGCATGCCATCGATGAGACGATCGAGATCATCGATCATCTGTTTCCTCGACTTTGTGAAGAAATACTGATTGTTTCAGATGAATGTGATCATGGCGGCTCCACACCTTGATGGAGACTGTTGCCAAGGCAACGAGGAGGAATCCCATGCAGCCTGCGGCAGCTACCGTGGCCAACGGGGGAAAGGTGATGCCTACATGGATGTCATTCTTTTTGTCCAGTGTGATACGATCACCTCCGATGATCATCGAGCCGGAGACGAGACCACTATCGATGAGAAGAGTTGTACCGATTGTAGCTGCTCCCGCCGCACCTTGACCTGCGGTGATGGGAGACCAAGTGTGGATCATACTTTGGCGGATGGATTCTAGCATGTTGGTCTTCGTACCCTCTGCCGCCTCTCTGAGATGTTTTCAGTGATGGACATATGGAATGCCTTCACCTCAACTGTCGGATGGATGATAAGAGCTGATTTTGAGCCTCTCTCGCCTCATTGGTGGATAGAATGATTCGATCGGCAGTGCTTCTAATTCCCTTCTGATAATACTCTAACATCATGCGAGCCCCTCCTTCGAAGACCTCTCCTTCGCTGCTGTTGACGACTCTCGTTGCCGATTCGAGATACATCAGCTGACCCTCCAACGACTTGAGACAAGCGAGCGTGTCAGGGACAGCTAAGCCTCCGAGTAGCTGCATGTAATCGTCGCATATGCTCTTCGTCTCCTTCCACAAATCGTTGCATTTCTTATGGTCCTTCCTGATCTCTTGGTATTCATATCTGAACTCTTCCACTAGTTTCTTGTCAGTGATGATTGTAAGATGAACTCACCAATCCGGAAGATAAGATCTCTACTGCTCTCTATCGTTGACAGAGTGATGTTTGATGATTTTGCGGCGTTGAACGTCTTTAACATGTTGGGTGTGATGTGTACTGTGGCGGTCTATAAGGAAAGGCACAGACAATTTCAAATAAATCAGATTTTATCTGAATGAATCAGACACGGGCACTATGGAATATGTTTCAGTCATGACCCAGTAGCACGTTCAAAGCATGTGTTGCACAATGCGATGTCTCAGCCTTCACTTGCTCAGATAAAGACATTGATGAAAAGATCATCGTGTATATATGATCTAGGATGCAGATGCAGGTGTCTCTCGCCAAGACGCTACACTGACGCTCCAGCTAAATGATTTAGTCATTCACATCATCAAGTTGCACGTCGTACCGTCGCATCAGAACTCATGTAGATGGAACTATCATAGGTGGTGAGTAGAGCTGCGTGTCTCTTGCAACCAAAGGGTGTTCGTGACGACGACGCTGATCACGTTCGTCCGTCGGGACATAGAAGGATGACATCGGACCAATTGGAGGCGGTAATCGTTTGATTGAATCGATGTCACTGTTCAACGAGCGGGATCCTTCCTTAGCCCCACATGGGCTCCAGATATCATCCGTTCGCAGTCGAACGTCATTTTTTCTCTCTAATCGCGTTAACCAACCGCCTTGCCCTGACGATGCCCACAGTACGACATCACATATTCGGGCCAGTAATAGAACCGCATTGGCTAAGGAAACTGCGGAAAATATAAATTGGGCAGTCTTGAGCGTGAAACCTCGTTAGCTTCACGTAAAATTGAGAGACGATGAAGGCGTGTCAATCGTCCAATGTCGCTGTCGGGGCTAATTTAACGATGATAGAGGTTGTGACAAGACAGTTCCCCACCTGTCTGAATAAACATCTGTCTGTTGATTGAGACATACTTGGACGGAGGGGTCATTTTCATCCGACAGACATAAGCATGAGGCGCTCCTCCCTCCTCTTTGTGCTCCTCATCGTCCACACCTGGGCTGACGAAGGCAATGTACCTGACAACGGTCTCCCTTCTAACTGCAACTATGCCACGAGCAATTTGAGAGTCACGGGAGATTGGCTGTCCTCGTCTTTTGAATACAGGAACATCTCGGGTGCTGATTGGAACCCTGCGGGACCGGCCATCTTGAAACCTCAGCTCTCATTCGGATACCAATGTCTATACAGTCTCAACGTGACCGGTCTCACTCCAGGAACAAATTACAATTGGAAGGTGAACATCACACGTCGCACGATTTACCTTCTAATGGTCGTAGGTGACAGCCCGTGGAGATTGGAACGTAGACAACTGGGGATGCCCCAGTGGCGAATTTTTTACCTCTGTGGGAGCCGACAACTGTGTCTTCTCGACACACACAGGCGACATCACATTCAACATTGGTATGACAACGGTGATCATTCCGAAACTGAACATCTCATAGAGACACGTGGACCCGTCGAATTGTACCGTCCCTACACTGGCACTCCCGTCTTCGCAGGATTCACCCCCGATCTCGGAAACGACACCATCGGCGCCAATGTGATTCGACATCACCTCCATCTCATTCTGATCCATCTCGTCAAGACATCTCAGATCGCAGCCACTCCCCTCTCCGTCAACGATGTGAACGTGCAGCTCTTCGAATGGAACTGGGAGTCTGTCGGGCGCGAATGCGTCGAATATCTGGGACCGATGGGATTCGGCTACGTTCAAGTTTCTCCTCCACAAGAAACCATCGCGGGAGATCAGTGGTGGACGAGCTACCAAGCGACATCTTACCTCATCGGCAACAAGAGAGGCACCCGCGATCAGTTCAGACAGATGGTGTCAGATTGTCGCGGTGCCGGAGTTAAAGTGGTCGTAGACGTGTTGGTCAACCACATGGCTGGACCCAGCAATCCTTCCAACGGTGTCTCAGGAAGGTGATGACCGCGATGATGATCATCATCATCTGATGATGAGCAGTCCATTCTCCCACTATAATTACCCGGCCGTTCCTTACAATTCTTCCGGTGAAATCCCATCGTACCACCATTCGCTGACTTTTCTCTCAGATTTCCACTCCTGCACGGCAGACAATAACAATGCGTACGATCTCACGCAAGAGTATCAGGTAAGCTGTACATCCAATATCTCTCCTTCTCTGACGTGACATCACAGGACTGGTACTGTCAGTTGAGTTCTCTCGCAGATCTGGCCACAGAGAAGCCCAGTGTCAGGGCTAAGATTGCGGGACATTTGTCTGATCTACAATCCATGGGTGTCGACGGATTCCGTGTCGACTCCGCCAAGCACGTGCCACCTCAGGAGCTGAGCCTCATTCTGAAGGCATTACCAAAGTACCCAGAATATAGTACGCTCGAGGTAAAATCTTTCATCACGATCGCGATCACCATCACGATCACCATCATGATCGCCTTCATGATCGCCATCACGATCATCCGTTGATCGAATTAGGTCACCTACGGAGGTTACGATCAAGTCACCCCTCCCCTCTACCAGAACATCGGCCTCGTCCAACTCTTCACTTTCACCTACGACGTCTACCAGGCCTTCTTCTCCACCGGTATCACGTCTCTCCCCTCCATCTCATCCAAGCCTACCTCCCCCGCTTATCTTCCCTCCTCTTCTTCGAACGTTTTCGTTCTGAATCACGATCTGGAGAGGTCTTGCCAATCTTGCATCAAGCCTTCTTCGGGTAACAACAGCTGGGCCCTGTCGAATGCTTTCTTGCTGGCTTACGGTTACTCTCACCCGACCCTCTTCTCTGGCTACAACTTTTCGAACACGGACGAAGGAGCTCCTGGTGGTACCAACATCACAGACACCGTCTGCGGTCAAGGGTGGAGGTGTGATCACAGGAATACGAAGATTGCGAATCTCGTTGGATTACACAACCGGGCCGTCGGGCGTTCGGTAGTTAACGTGACGACGTACGGTAAGGACGCACTCGCCTTCGCGAGGGAGAACGTGGCTTATTTCGCCATGAACAACATGGATTCCTACTGGAACGTAACCGTCTACACTTCTCTGGCACCCGGAAACTGTGAGAGATTCCCAAGAAATCTCGACTTACGTAACAACAGATTGTGATGTCATCAGTTCGACTGCCTCGGTCAACAACACCAACTGCTCTGGAAACATCATCTACGTCGATTCGAAGGGTTCGGCCAGCCTACAGATACCTCCCAGACAGGCCATCGCTTTCTACGACCAAAGAACACCTACGCCTACTTCTTCCTCTTCTTCCTCTTCCACATCCGCCATTTCTACCTCTACAACGAGCCAGATTACCCCTTCTACCTCTTCCGTCGTGACACAGAAGACGGTGAGATTTCGAATGGCTTCACATGTTGACGAATCTGACAGATTTTCACCCTGGTGATCAGCGGACCATTCAACCAGACTCTTTTCATCCAAGTCATCGCCTCTGTTGCCAAGGTTCCAGCCTCCAGCATCATCATCATCAGTGAGTCGTCATCCGTGATGCATGATCTCACGTCATCCTCTTCAGAGGTAACGAGCCAGAAGAGAGCCGGTAATTCCGTCGAGTTTTACGTCTCTGGCGAGCAGAGCAGCACATCCGATGCGAATGCGTCGTTATCTCAAGCCATCAGCACCATCGGCACCACCTCCGATTCATTTTCTACCGCGGCGAGCCAGTTGGGAGTCCCAACGTTCACTGTTGTCAGCGGAAATTCGATCGTAGAATCGACGACTTCTTCTTCCACTACGAGTGTACTGAGCACTGCCAGTCCCTCTAACGATGGTCTCAAGTGAGTGTGAGAGTTGAAGGAAGACGTCTGATGGAGGATGTAGGATGACGATCGGATTGCTCGCGCTGATCGGATCTTTTTTGCTTGTTCTTTGAGTTGAATAAACGGTACTGCCCACGTTTTCGATCCAAGTATTCTAATAGTGTATTTATTTGGGTTTAAATTTTGGTGCCAGCGCTCAGTAAATTTGCACAGATCATGTCAAACGCCATCATATGCTGCATAGAGATCACATCCGACATCATCTCACGTGCACTATCACCTGATCCACGTTCACGCTCAAAACGCCCACAATTTGGTAACATCACAACTTACACCTCTCTTCGTACCGTATGTAAGTTATGGAATCAACTATCAGAAAGCGTCTTCCGGTGCGATAGCCTCTCTCTGGATGCTTTGACTCATTCACAACATAATCCCATCATCCATCGCGTCATACGAAAGAAACAGACGCCGGCTCTGCGTCATCTCTGTACGATACGCATGGACAATGGACGTCCTCTCTTTCACATAGTGTCTCTCTTGGAACATATCATCCGCTGCAATGCCGCCTCGGTCTTCAAAGAAGTCTACACCAGATCGAGATCAGACGGTGTAGCCATTAATATCCCCTGGCTTATGCGCAAGGCAGCGAAAAGAAGAGCTCATGCTATGATGGACACGATGATACAAGATGAACAGTACGACCTCTTCAAAGACCGACGCCTTCTATCCGACATCATAGATGTCGCCCGATCGGAGACCGTAAGTCATCTGATGGAGAGAGGGGCCTACATCCCAGTTGGCCTTCTGACTACGGCAGCCATCCGAGGCTATTACGATCTCGTTCTAGTCTTAATACCCCATACGAATCCAAAGCACTGGGTCCCTACCTTCCATGTCGCCCGCATGCATCGCCACCGCCAGATCGCCACTCTCCTCTTAGACATGGAACGACAGAGACAAGAAGAGGTCCACGGAGATCTAACCACCTTCTGGACTCTTTTAGACGATTCGGGTTACAGACAGACGTATGAGTATCATCATCACAAGAAGATGCGGGAGAAGATTTATTTCTGAGACGAACGAGATTGGAAGGGACGAAAGATAAAAACGGTCTCTTCTGGCGTCTGACTGTTCTGTAAGTCTTCCCCTCCCGTCGTTGTAGATTGACTGTTCTCCACAGGGTGGGTGAAGGTGAGCATTGTAGACGGTGAGTCGCACGATGTCGCAGGTAGAGTGGTGATGGTTGCGGATGGAACGATCGTGGATGGAATAACCGTTGTAGACGGATCGATCGTTGTACACGCAGTGACCGTTGTAGATGGAATGACCGTTGTAGATGGAATGACCATTGTAGATGGTGTGAGCGTTGTAGATGGGAGTGAGACAGGGACAGAGGGTGGAGCGCATGGTGAACGTCTCCTCGACGATATCGGTTTCACTACCTGACACAACTTCGATTCGAAATTTCTCTCGTTCTTCACTCACTGACTTTCCATTGAGATGTCCCAAAATCCTCTGAATCAATTCCCGAATATTTCCCTTCTGTACACAATTCAATTCGTATGGAAATTTCGCGTAGATATCGCGGATATTCTGTTCACCTTTGGCAGGCCGTGCGTGTGACAGTAATCCAATAGATCTACCTTATAGTAGTACTGAAACATCGTATCGTACGTGATTCCTTTCTCGATGGGGGGTCGATTGGAGAGCTGGAAAACTGAGTGAAATCTCCACTCGTAATCTCACCTTCTTCGTGGGGCGAACCGCCACTTTTCTTCGAGTTTCCTGCGAGTTTTCTGTGGAATTCATAGGGAGTTGTACCGTCACATTGGGTGCGGATAGAACGATTGGTGCTGAAGAGAGTCAGCAAAATTTCATCCATCTACAACGAGCCACACCTGGTCGCTTTCCCAACACGGTAGAAGTATTCATTGGAATGATCGGATGCGTAGGCGTATTACGTACGTACGTGTCGGGTGCCTCGGCGTTACGTACGTTCGTTACGCTCGTACGCCTCTCATCGTGGAGAAGATCGGTCTTACGTACGGTGGACGGAATATTTGGTGTCGTGTGAGCAGTGAGAGTTGTAGATCGGATCACGGTTGTAGATGGAGTGGAATTTGCAGATGGAAGGCGAGTTGTAGATGGGGCGAGCGTCGTAGGTGGAGCGATGGATGTACAATGGGTCTTAGGGTTTAGAGTCGAAGGGGGAGGTTGAGCGGTAGTCTGAACAACAGGAAGAGTCTCCACACTCTGTGGAATGGGAACTTTCTGTGAAATTTCAGCGGATGATGTGTGTGACACTTACGTCTTTAGGTAATTTGGATACCCACTCGTCATCACGCGGACTTTCTGTGAAATTTCAATCATCTCTCGTCGAATGTGACCCCTGGTGGCTTTACCTTGGATCTGAGTCTCAGGAGGCTCTTGCGTATCTTCCGTGATGATTTCGTTCTGGTTCGTTGTAGATGGATCCCCCTCGTTCATCACTCGTCTCTCTTGCTGTTTCTCGCCTGGAGTCGTCACGATTTGTGGCTGGTTGTAGATAGATGCATCGATCTGAAAAGTTGGAGAGGCCGGTGCAGCCTCTGAGATGGCTCTGCTGCAGATGTCTGACAGGAAGAATAGATCGGGAGCGGATTCTCCATCTACAACGCTCTCCTCCCGCCTCGTCTGAGTAACATTCGAGACAACATCGGTGGTGACTGGTTGTAGATGATCAGTGGTGACTGGTTGTAGATGACAGGTGGTTGGAGGCTGCGGTGGTTCGATGCTGGCATCTTGATCGATCGGTCCATCTACAACGGCCTCGATTTGAGTAGGCTCTTCATCGACCTCCCCTCGAGTTTTCTGCGGATTTTCTCTCTCCTCGTTACCCTCCAGAACTTTCTCCGGAACTTTCTCTTGAATCTTCCTCTCCATCTTCGATACGTACTCTGAGTACCACTGATCATCCTCTTCTCTGCTCTCTTGCATCTTCCTCTTCAATCTCTCTCTCCTCTCCGTTGCCTCCAGACGAACCTTCTGCGAACGTTCTACGGCGAGTTGTAGATGATACGTAACTTGATCGGGTTGTACGATCGATGGAGGGGGGAGGATGACGGAGGGAAGAACGATGGCGTCCCCGATGAAGCTGAGTATATCTCAGAATTTTCCATCTACAACGAGCCCACATAGGTAGAGTAGAAGTCTGCACGTCACGGTGATAATTGTGAGATTCAATTGTAGACAGACAGTACTTGCAGACGTCCTCCATCATGCTCAATATCTTTACGTCTTCACACGTCTCGGACAGCTGTCAGACGTGTCAACATGTGTGTAGGTGACGGTATCACCTGTTGACAAATGATAGACATGTGATGGATGGTCTCTATGGAGTAATCAGCCTGGGACGTGAAATGCATCATCAATTTCTCTGAAGCTCTCTCCACCATTCTCATCGTTCGATCTCCTCTGAGCATCTACAACGAGTCAGATGAATTTTCGGTAAAAGGGTGAAATTTGGATGAAAACTGACTATGGAGATGAATTTGAGGTGAACGGAACGGAGGGGTGTCGTGTTGAGAACGTTGTCGAGGGTGAATTCGAACCAAGGAGAGAAGATGGCAGGTTGTAGATGGAACAAGTGCTCCAAGCTATTGACGATGACATCGATGATCCAATCTTGAGGCTGATATGATGTCATCAAGAGAATCAATATCATCGTGATCACAATGATGTGATGTGATACAATATGATGTCATATGACATAATACGATGTGATTGTGATGCGATGGTATGATATCATGATATGAGTCGTTCACCTCTTGCATGACGCCGAGACAAACGATGAGAAGATATCTCAATTGTATGTCTTCTCTCCTCTTCAATTTCACTCCCACTCTTGCACCCAGAGCTTGCACCACCGGATGATTCTCATCGCAGCATCTCTTGATGTGTGTCACCCACTCCTTCGTTTCTCCTTCCTTCCATAAAAATCAGATGTCTTGCCATTTCGACGATCTACACCGAGCCATCTGCATGCTGCAACAATTGTATGTAGAATACGAGAGCAGCGACGGAAGAAGAAGCACCGGGACTCTGATGGATGGACTGGGAGGATCAATCATCTGCGACGTTGTAGATGGTCACCGTCATCAAATTCATCTGAGAGAGTAATTGTCTCATGGTTGAACACCTCTCGGGCCATCTCACGAGTATGAGGTTGACGATATTCAATATCCTCGTAGATATTCGACTGTCATCCGATCCACGTGACAATCTACAACGCGTCAGCTTTCGTTCGGGTTCGGAAATTTCACCGGATGAATAAAGAGAGGTAGTCCGTGTCTTTGTCTGCACTGTCTGTCGACTTCTTCGTCGACATCAATATCTTGACCAGTAGTTGATAGATGGGATCAGATACCGAACCATCACACAGAGTTGCAGCCTGCCACGTCATCGTTTCATTCTTATGAAACCCTCTCACCGTGGTGATGGCATCGTCCACTTGCTGTGACAGACAACTCTCGTTCATGATGCCTCGATCTACAACGCGGCACAAGAAATGGAGGCACACGGGCATGAGTCGATCGTTCGGTGACTTCTCTGCGATGGAAGAACACAAGTTGGTGAGATATTGTACCAGCGTCTCCCTCTCTTGGTTTCCCCCCTTCGTGATGGTCAACCAAGGCTCAAAGTCTTCGTCACAGAATTCTGTGTGGATGAGATAGATGTAATAAGAGATGATGTGTACCGTTCTTCTCTGCGAGGAGGAGGAGGCTGGAGGCAAACTGTGAAGATGAAAAGTTGGATTCTGGGATGAAACGACTCACGTTTAATCCTTTGAATTGATCGAGTGCGGGCTGCTTCCACAACCAAGACATAAACTTTGCATCGTGTAAGACCTTCTGATATCCTTCCACCAAGCTTATCCTCCTTCCCTCCACGATGGAGAAGACCTTTGATTTCCATTGATTCCACAGGGGATGATCGAGAGGTGGATCGTCTAACATCTGTGACAAGGGTGAGACCATTCATCGTGGATGACGTCATCTATATCATAGAACTCACGCAGAAGATGAGAAGGAGTGGAATGATGACGTTGGGAGGAGCGTGATGGAAGCTGCGGGAGTTTACGGTCACAGATAGAAACTGTGCGATCGTCTCTCGGCTGAGGAGGCTGCAGAGTATCAGACGATGAAGAGAAGAGAATTTTCTCACTTGTCTCCGTTTGATAGAGAACAGGACAACAAGGTGATGGTCAGGGATTGGAGGTGAAAGATGTCGCTGTGTGCATCTCTCCAATCGTGTTCTTGCATCATGATCTGCATCATGTGATGGTTGGTGTCATCTACAACGAACATGAGTTACGTCACAATACTTGAACAAAAAGGAAGACTATACCTTGTGGCCTGAGATAAGAGGGAGAGTGATGACGTGTCCACTCTTCTATCTCCTTCTCGTTAGCGTATCCACAACCCGATAGAATGTGGAGGAGAGTAGAATCTAACAGTTCACACAGAACAGAATCTTCAAATTGACCTCTCAATTCAATCGTGCAGCTGATAAGACGATGACGAGCTGTGATACGTCACGACTAGATGGTATGTGTCAACCACTCACCCAAGTACTGAGATAAGTCTTTTGACTCTGTGGTGTGCTTTTCGATGATGGATTGGATCATCTTGTAAAACGAGATGAATAGAGGCAACAGGTCTATCTTTGAGAAATCTCTCTGGAAAATTTCATTCGTGATACAGCTTCCTCACTCTCACCATGATGAAAGGGATGATGGTCGATTTCAGCCTCTCTACTGTTCGTTGTAGATTGACACTCGAGCACTGGCTCAAAGAACGAATGCTGTCACAGATGACCACCAGGAGGACCCAGCATTCTTTCTTGTGTTGGGCGTGGTGTGAATCCACCCATTTCAATCCCTCTGAGACGGTCTCATCTACAACGCTCGTGTCCAATCGATTCTGATCGAATCTCTCAATCTCTCGACATCAGCACGTCTTTACCTTATTCAGATGGTTGGCGAGAGAGGTGAAGAGTAACCAAGAGAAACCGCAGACAGATATCGAATCAGCGGGTGTATCTGATTTTCCATTCCATCGAAAAGAATGACGGATGATGGACAAGAGTCTATCACTATCACCCTCGGATAACTGAAATTTCGTGAGGCAGTCGTGAGACCGAAACTTGTAGATGGACATACTTGTTCGGGGCTAACGGATCCCAAGAGGAGAAGACATCCATTGAAAGTGAGGCTGGAATCATTCAGAGAAGCTTCGGTCACTTCGAGGTAAGATCCATAAGCTGAGGGGAGGGTGAGAAGAATAAATGAAATCGTTCTCTCACAGGAATGAAGCCTCGAACGAATGGATGGATGGTTCAATTGAGAGACTCTGTGCAAAGTCTGGAGTGCTTTTCGCTTGACATCGTTCGAATTTGTTCGAGATGCTTCCGTGAGAAATTCTGGTGAAATGAGTGAGATGTCTACGATGTTTTACATCACCGATCATATCACAGCCGGCGATGTTCTGTGGATCCACGAAGGGAATCATCTCATTGAAAGCCTCCATTCCCCTCACCTGCATCACAATGAGATCATCATGTCATCATGACTCATCGCACTTGTACGTCATGAGATGGTGATAGCACTAGAGTCTTAACGGCTCTGACACACTGATCATCCGCAGTTCTCTTGATTCGAACCATTGACTTGAGGACGCCTGCGAGAATCGTCGATCCACCAGCTTTCAATAACACTCACTACAAGCGCTCATTTTAAGTGCCTCAGACGAGGCGTTCAACAGGCAATTGGATAAGGATTCGAAGAATTTCGATGGTAGATCGGCCAGCCATTGTAGACCTGTAGAACACGAAGATATCTTCGATATGATCTATCCCAGCATCAGTCGACATATGTTTACGAAACCTATACCGTGTAGACCACAGTCTGTACATCTATCCATCATCTCAGTTCATCTTCTGAGGCAATGAAGTCCCACCTTCCGAGGCAAAGGTAGCTCCTCCTCGGTATAGATATTCCAAAAACTCTGGCTGGGAATGGATCAAGACGTGCACTCGCTGCTCTACATATTGAACAGACAAGGTGCCAGATATGAATTCCAACAGATTTAGAGATGCCTTCCAGCCCAGCCATTTTGTCTGTGTAGATGGTCAGAAGGGTCGAGCTGATGGAACTCACCTTGACGAAGATGATCTGTGTGATGAAGCCGTAAGCGGACAGAGAGGGAGGAAAGCGGTTGTAGATGTCTTGAATGAAGGCGGACATACCGCTGTCCCCTGATATGAGAGCTGCACGATGCATCAGATGGGTGAATGGAAAGAAATCTAGGATTCACTCGAGACGAGTCCGTTACAAAATTTCTCCATGACGATGTGATGGGAGGCCACCGAGTTGATGATGGACGTATCTGAAGACATGATCTGGGAGGAATAAGATACAAAGAAGCCATTCGACTTGTGATCACCTTTAATATCTTCTGTAGAAGTTGTCGTACAGAGAATTTCGGTGTATCATTCGACATTAAGATGTCAGAGGCACAATGAAAACAGAAGATCGAGTTCGAGGCGAGGACCATCACAGAAGAGCTGTGTCCGTCTCTATCGTGATTGTCATTGATGCACTCTGAATTTTGTCAATTCAACAGGTATACGTATAGATACTCACGTAGAAGTATGTTGGCGTCGATTCTCAGCGATATTGGATGTGACTGTTGGCTCATGCTTTCTCTTGAAGAAATGTTTTTTGGAATTGAATTACGTCTCAAAAGAGAGAGAATCTACAACGCCACAGGGACAGGACTTACACCATGTATCACAAATACCATCACCTCTTGGATGTGTGACAACATCCTCAGAGAGAGCGAGCTGTAGAAGATTCGAGCGTGACGGGAGATTTATCTCGTTGATCTTTGGAGACATCAACCATGTGGAATAGCTGTTTCCCTCTGTCTGATTGCCAGATCGGATCAGGATGTCTGATTGAATGACCAAGCACAAACATTTGGTCTTCGTTGACAGCGCGTCAAAAGGACGCCGGAGAGGTCATCGCAAGCAACATCATGCTCCACTCGGGAGATACATATGGAGAGACCACACAGATATCTATGGAGGTAGCCGCCAAGAAAATGGCGGCCAAGAAAGTCTCTGAGATGTTATCTAATCCGAGTCAGATGGCGAAGGTGAGAACGTCACATCACCTCGAATGTATTCAGTCACGAGTCTGATGGAACCATCAGGTCGAAGACATGAAGATCTTCACAAAGATGCAATTCACTCAGGCAGAGGTGATCTGACGCTGAAAATCCCTCGAGCTCATTCGTATTTCAGAATTCCGTCAAAACCATGATGTCTTCATTGTTAGAAGAGACGAAACTCGCCTACAGTCTCATCGACGAATCTCAGAGGAATATCGATACCATACAGAACAGGTTCTCCACATCTTTTCATCCACCGCGACTGATCGAACGTCTTTAGCTTCGAATCAGTAGACACGTGGTGTGATGAAGTCGACAGCATGATCCCCCCGACCGATCATCTCGTCATTCGTGAGGTCGATCTCATCCGCAGGGTAAGCTCTCTCAAACGATTACGATCGTGATGACATCACGTGCAGAATCTATCCGGCGTGCTGATGGAGATCGGTCGATTCATCAAGATCCCCGACATGGTGATCGTGCCATCTCATCATCCATCCTCCTCCATCTCAACCTCCTCCATCGCATCATCCGTCTGATCATCTCTCATCATCCACCAGATCCAAAGAATCGAAACCATGATGGAGAGGGACATCAATATCCTATCCGTCCACGGAGAGGTGATCGAAGACATCGTCTCGTTGTAGACGAATGCTTCAGGTGAGAATGTTGGAGAAAATGAGAGATAGCTCTATGAAATCTGCCGCGATGGATCCAGAGGAATTGGCCATTCTCATTCGAATATTCGATCCTGTTCAGAATCTTCTCAGAACGTTCGACGAAAAGTTGATGAAGATCTTCGCTAGTGCAATATCACTCGTACAGGTGAAATCGATCGATCTACAACCGGCCATCAAATTCACTCTCCCATAGAAAAGTCCGGCAGTCATCGTGAAGGCAGTTCAAGTGGTGGAGAGAGAGCAGGTGAATGATAGAGGCGGCCATCGTTCTATTTTTAACACTCTCAGATGTTAGACGATCAAGTGAGATCTCACCTGTTGAAGAAGAAGAAAGATCCAGAAGACCCTTCCAATCGTGACGAGGTGAGTCTCGTTGTAGACGATAAATCAGATTAAATCCCGCAGTTCCGATTCTATCGAGAGAAGGCGTACCAGGCCATATCTCAATCCGTTCAGGAACATTTCCAAGAAACATTCGGCGATAATTCCGCCGACGCTTTCACGGATCTTTCCCAGAAACTTCTCGATGAACTTCCAGTCGTATTGGATGAACTCATCTTCTGCTTCCCGAAATCGTAAGATCATCATGACAAATCGTTCTACAACGAGACAGTTGGAAGATATTCGAGTATTACTGTAAAGAATATCACAAGAATTTCATCACGACCATCTTGAACTATTCGATACAACCTGAGAAGATCACGCCCAACGATATCATCGAAATCAGTGAGATATCGTACATCTTGTCCGATCTACAACGAGACAGTCGGTTGGGCGGGAAACGGTTATCAAGCTCAGATGGAAGGCTTAGGCTACGACCCACAGCCTCCCCTCCAGCAAGCCTGCGAGCCCCTCTACGGTACTTACCGCGATCACATCAGGGTGAGTCCGTCTACAACGAGCCCGTCTCAAATATTCAGGCCCTCATGACCGAATGGGCCAAACGCTTCGTAGAGCAGGACATCGAGAAAGAACCTGAGATCGTAGACGGACTCGTCGTGACATTAGCTCCCACTCTTCTATTTGAAAGTGTCGACGTCCAGATCAAGATCGCGAGAGACACGAACGATTCGGCCGTGAGATATTCATCGAAATCCCATCGAAATTTCGATGTCGACACGTCGACAGTTCTTCTTCGGTACCATGGTAGAGACTGCGAATGCACTCGAAGTGTTTCAATCGGAAGTGCTGCAGAGATTGAGGGACAATTGGCAAGATCTCCCTCTCGAATGGATCATGGCTCAGATCAACAATGCCTTCAAGTGCTGCGAGTGAGTGACACGTGATGACGTGTGATGACGTGTGATGACGTCATACAGTAAGATCGACCAGATGGTCAGTACACTGGCACCCTTGCTGGAGGAGCCTTACGATTCTCAAATCGCTCCACTGTACGAACCGATAGGAGAGAGTGAGGATAAGAGTCACGTGACTCGCTGAGAAATTCCAGAATTTACTACGGTGTCAAAAGAATCGTTGAGCGTATTGGCCGACGTGATCTGGAAAGATCTGGAAGCTCCATTGGATCAGATATTCGATCTAGACTGGTGAGTTGTAGATCTCGTTGTAGATGACAAACGATTGAAGGTACGATAACAAAGATTTTATTAATCCTATCATCGCCACGATCGGTAGTTACTTTGGAGACATCGACACGTACATCGTGGAGAATTATTTCCGCAGATTGGTTCGTCTACAACGATGTAGATGAAGGGCTGACTCGTTCAGTGTATGGAATGCTTGGACCGGTTGACTCAGACGTACATCAGAAACATCTTTGAAAAGTCACACACGTTGGACAGCAATACGGCCGAACGACTGATCACAGACGAGGTGATGATGACCAATGACATCATCACCACTAAACCCTAAATCCAGGAAAAAATCCGCACATTCTTCACGCAACACATCAAGGACACCATCGTCAATCCCAAACTGCAGGTGACGGCTCATCTACAACGATGTAGATGACCATTTTTAGATATTGGCCGATCTGAGAGAGCTGATCGACGCCGAGGCCGACATGCTGCCTCTTTATTTCCACAGCATCGTCAAGAATTATCCCGACGTGACGACACACATTATCGCCGCTCTGTTGTCCATGAGAAAAGATCTGTCTAAATCAGAGATGAAATCTGCCGTGGAGGGTTGTGAGAAGGTGGGGGGATGATGCTGATGATGAGCTGATGGGAGGAGGTGATGGAGAAGGAAGGAACGAGGGAGATGAAGAAGACCATATTCAGCACGGTGCGCTTGCCTTCGAAATTCGATTCCGTTTATAAGAGGAGGAAATAAAGACCGTAAAGCATTGTAAGATCACGAGCCTCGTCAACACGAACCGGTAGAAATATCCCGTGAGGGATTGAACGCCTCGATCATCAGTTAGTGCACGAGAATTGATCCTGAATTGAGCATAACGCTAGAACTATCACCGTTTATCTGGCTTTGGCAGTTAAGATGCAGACGGTGGACACGGAGGATCATTACAAGGATTGCAAAAGTTTTGAACGGAACAAACATCAATGAGAGGCGCATAGAATCTGTTTGTGAGGAAATGATGTTGAATGACAAAGCTTCATCGGGTGATCGGAATAGGAGAGTCACCGCGGAATTTCCGGCTACGATACGTCACCAGACACAAACACATCACAAACGCAACATGACTAAACTCAACAACAAGCTCGTCATCGTCGTGGGCGGAACCTCTGGAATTGGATTTGCCGTCGCCGACCAATGCATCACAGAGGGTGCCCGAGTCATTGTTGCATCTTCTCAGCAGCAGAAAGTGGACAAGGCAGTCGAGAGATTGAAGTCATCTCATCCCAATGGTGACGTGAAGGGACATCAACTCGATCTTTCGGGCGGTCCACAGAACATCGAGACGAAAGTAGAGGCCTTCCTCAATACCGTTGGACGATTCGACCACCTCGTCATCACGGCAGGCACTCTCGGCCACGCCCCCAGTCTGAAAGACGTGAGGGCTTAAGAATGTCCATTACCGACTGATACCATCACAGCTCGATCTCGCTTCCCTGCAATCGAAGATGGACATCAGATACTACGCTCCCTTAGCCTTCGCCAAGATCATCTCGAAACACGATCTCATTCCAAAGGGTGGTTCCATCACCCTCACCGGTGGTACCATCTATCTTCGACCCATAAAGAACTACTCTCCAACATGTGGCATCATCGGAGCCACCGTTGCCCTCGCTAGAGGTTTGGCTTTAGATATGGCACCCATCCGAGTCAACATCGTGACGCCGGGACCAGTCCACACCGAGTTGTGGGACGAAATTCCTGCAGAACATAGAGAGCCTCTCCTCGCTGGTATGAAGGAGAAGTGTCTCACGGGTAACATCGCTACGCCCGATGATACAGCTGAGGCTTACCTCTATCTGATGAAGGATGGAAGTGCCACGGGGATGTCGATTGGAAACGAATGTGGAACTCTCTTGACTTGAAATAGATGATGATACATCACCTGCATCATCCTTTGTGCACAATGTCAACATGAACATGAATAGAGAAGAGTTCTGATGAGTGTGAGTGTTACACCTACGTAAATCTCGGCGTCTATCATCACAACAATTGGTTATTCTTCTCTTTTATTCATCACTCACACGGCAGCACGTGCCGAAAATCGCTGTGGGTTTCCCACTTACGTAAACCATCCGCCAAACGCAAACGCAACACAAACTACAGAACATCATGGCCTTCCAGCTCCCTCACAACGCTCAGACTCAACCACCCAGAGATGACGAAGGCCTCTTAGATTGCTGCAGAAAGGGTCACATTCACAGAGGTGTACCCACAGGTAATTCGGATGGTGAGTCTGTCGATTAGATATGCAAGGGACTGACACCATCCAGGCGTCGTGGCCGGTCGAAAGACATACATCACGGGGCCACAGGGCGCTGACGTGAGCGTGTTCATCATACACGACGTCTTTGGAATCGTCATCAACAATGTAAAAGTACTTGCCGATAAGCTCTCTGAGATGACCGGTGCAACGGTAAGATACCTCCAACGAAATGATGCATCTAATTCGAAATCAGGTATATGTGCCCGATTTCTTCGACGGCGATCACGTCGATTTCAAATATCAAACAAACGACGATGAATATCTGGTCAAAGTCGTTCCTGAGTTCATGGCCAAACATCCTCCACGTGATATGGACCAGTTTGTCGAGGCGGGACGGGACATTCGATCGAGACACGCCAAGATGGTCGTCTTCGGCATCTGTTGGGGAGCTCCAGGCACTCTCTACCTCGGCAGTGTAGAAGGTAGATGAGACGTGATGTCCATGATAGTGAAGATGTGCAGGTGGTGAATTGGCCGACGCTGTGGCGGTGGCTCATCCCTCGAAGACAGAAGCCACCGACTGGTTATCTTTGACTCGACCTTCTCTCAACATCACTTGTCAGTTCGATGGGATCTTCACTCCCGAGAAGCGAGCAGCAGCAGTAGAAGCCACAGAGACTACGGCCAACGAGAGAGGTTTACGTACGCCATCGACATCATCATCATGCTTTAAAGTTGACTCTCTTCAGTTTCAAAGTGGGTCTACTACCCGGGTTGTTATCACGGCTTCACGCTCAGAGGAGACGAAACGAATCCTCTTACGGCTCAATGCATGGCCGATGCGTTGCAGGAGCTGGCCTCTTTTGTCAGACTCCACACGAATAGAAAGAAATAAAATCTTCGATCCATCTTTGATTCATTTTACGAAAATATTTTACATTGCCTGTACAAATTCTGCCTCCTAACTCCATGTCAGTAATCATCATGCGACGTGCAGCATCATCACCTCCCCGTCGACGTCTACCGTTCTGGACGCCTCATCGGTCATGGTTCTGAGAGTCTCCGTGGTGCTGGCCCTGGATCTACCATTGCTCGGAATCTCCGACATGCGGTGGGAATCTCTCTTCCTCTCCGTTCTGAAGAGTGTGCTGAACATACCCAGAATACAAGCAAAGGGAAGAGCCTGTGTGAGATGAGTCATGTGATTGGACGGATGACGATGGTGATGGTGGTTGATTGGATGATGATGATACCTCAGTGAGAGCGAAATAAACTGCGGCCCATGCGAGATAGAAACCGGCCTTTGTGTCACGATTTGGATCGTTTCTGAGGTTCTCATTGAAGACGGCGTTCATCACGGCGTGAGCCGTGGAAGATAGGGTGCACGTGACGACTAAGATGTGTAACTGTTTGTGATGTCAAGAGTGGATCGTGGAATGAGATGATGTTACCCTTCGAATCACTCTGGCCTTATTGGTGGAGTGAATAAATTTACCGAGCGATTTATACAATAGGATTCCATAAGCACAAAAAGCGATGACGAGGAAACCAGTCATCACGCACACGATACCTGTGATGATCAGGGAGGATGAAGATGATGTGTCTCACTCGTTTGGACGTGATAATCCCAATTTGCATACCAAGGAGGAGGGTTGGCGAAGCGTGATTCCAGGGCGGAATAGATAAGTACAGCAACTAGAGGAGCCGAAATGATGAACCCAAAGAGGTACCACAAGTGAAGACGAAGACGTTCGTCACGGTGGGCTCGAGTTGCAGTGGTTCTGATTCTCGATGTGTGATACAGCATAGCCCTACAAGATTCGCTGAGTGGTTCCAGACGTCCCAAACTCACACGAAGAAAAGGAGAAGCAGATAGACCGAAAAGGCGAGGACCTCCGGTAACATGTCTATCAGGACAATGAGCCACCTGTGATCTCGGGTGATGCCAAAGAGAAAGGGTCCAGGAATGACGAAGCAGAGGGCTCCCCTCTCTGATTCATATGAGCCATTCCGAGCGATTGGTGTCAGGTCTTCTCACCTGAGCAGAAGACCAGAGCTGCACAGTATACGATGCGGGGCAGTATCTTGAACTTTTGATTTACATCTTCCCTCAGAAATGTCTTCAACAGTAGACTGAAGCTGACCACCGCCAGTACCAGATAGATTGATCCTAGGGAATAGAAGACGGCCACATTGGGGACCACCATGCAGGTGTGTGTGGTGTCTTGGTTGTGCTGTGGTTGTGCGGTTCTAAAATCACATCTCAAATCTCCTCGGAGATGATTGGCTGTCACAGCCCTCGAATTTCTCCACCATGTCGACAGCTGCGTCGATGACGACAATTACATTCGACATACATTCGACATGTGCGTCGATTAAGAGGATACAAGGTAGCTGTCGTGATGGGATGTGGTTCGGTCTTCCATATTGTGCTTCCATGCGACGATGATGCAGAGGCTCGGGTGAATCGATCTGCACTATCACAAAGAACGCGATATAAATATGAGCGGATCTGTCTCTTTACTGTTTCTTTGTCTTGTGCTGGCCTCTCTTCTCTATCTTTCCAACTGCAGATGCCGCTCTCAGTTCCTTTGTCTTCTCTGATGGTGACGTGGAAGAAGCAACGTCCAATACTCGACGCACCGCCATCGTGAGAGGAATAGTTCCTGTGAAGAACGTCATCAACATGATGTCTCCATCATCGTCTCACCCGCCAGTGATATGATGGGCATCATGAAAATCCAGGGGAGGCAGTGCCACCTGATGTCTCTCATTGCTGCGAATGCGAAGAAGATCATGGAGAAGATGTAGTCTGTTGTAAGAACCTTCTGAGCCGTGTGGATGGTGGACATCTTCCAGAGGAACATCATCTGATCGGATGGCTCGTGAAGACCTTTGATTTCTTCGACATAAGAGAAAGCGTCGTAGAGATAAAACAGATGTAATCCCATGCAGAAGACTCCAAGAAGGATGAAGCTGTGATGGACATCAGTGATTTACGAGAGGTGATGTGACATCACCTGAATACCTCTGATTTCGCTCTCCTCTTGGAAGGTTCTCCTTCGGTTGGCAACCGCGGTGGAAAGAAGATGATCATGCAACAGAAGAAGTAGAAGACGGCCAAGAGAAATA